>NC_051174.1:15719033-15736533 GCF_013339725.1 Rhipicephalus microplus
GGTGAGTCGGAAAAGGCTCGATAGTACAGTATTACACTGGTCTTTATTTTTTGCGTACTGTACGCTTTCTTTTTTAAAACGACACGCCTGTGTGACTCTCTTCTATAGCTTGATGACGGAGAAAACGACAGTGCAAAACGCTTCCATCAAAAGCAGGAGGATGAAGAACGTACAGCACTCACTCAAGAATCCGTACTAAACACTTCTCATAAGACCTTGAAAGATACAACTGGCAAATCTATTGAGTCGACGGCCTAGCCCTGACTGTATAGTAAGATTCATTTTCTTTTAGCCGTTTTAATTCTCCAGTAAACAATATTCAATGTAATAAAAATGATTTTGCATTTGTGTTCCAATGCCGTCCTTTGTGTCTTTTTTGTCCGTAATACAGTCATCTCGCTCAGTAGCACTTTTGGTATATCTTAACGCATAAAGCTAGCGAAAGGACATAAAGCTATTGAAAGAACTGTGCACCAGTACTGTCACCAGCCATGGCAGTTCAAAAACTTCAATCACTCTACGAACGGTCCATCAGCGGAGAGTTAGAAAGCGCAGTCTGGCCAAACCCTAGCACAACTTTGCTTGGCGATAAAGCGAAAGCTGCAAAGCTGCATCGCAGTTGTCCTACCACGAAACAATGTACCCTTACAATTGCCTCCATACTTTCTGTGTGAGATGTAGAAACACTCCTCTACTCCTTCAGACAGGACTCGACGCACACGACTGAGATGTTTGTATTTGTTTTAATAAATGCACTGTCACTATGTGACTTGGCTTGAGAGGGAAAGTCGCGATTATGCCCGTACCTCAAGCGCCAAGAGGCATCCGCGTCAAAAGGCAACATTCTAGAGCGATGCAAGATGCAAGACAAACCAGACCACTTAGCGTAGGTGTACGAATGTTTCCCTTCGTTGTCGAGAAGAGTTGTCCGCGAGTATGCACCGCCGGCTGCGTCAGTGCTCTCAGCGCCAACGTGCAGTAAAGTGCGATGCAGCCAGAAGCTAGGGCGGTGGCGGCGTGCAATACGGACCATAGACTGCTATAAGTAGTTGCATCTACAAGGCTTTTGTGCAAACCTATTAACTTGCGTGGACACCTGTCAGATTTCTCGAGCATAAGATAGCTGAATCAGCTGTCTTTTTTGTTTCATTTGGTAGCCCTATAAGCAGCACTGTCGTTCTTAAAATTAAAGAGATAAAAAAACTGGTGGCGGACAGAAGCGAACAAAAAAAACTATAGGCGAGAAGTTATGTACCATAAAAAACTACGGAGGCGAATCGTTGATGTTGAAGTTTTTCAAGAAGTTAGCAGAAATAACGAACCAGAAAATTTTCATATAAAATGCATGAAATGTATGGCTTGGCTTGAGCGTAGCGATTATTTTGTTCGGAGGGGTGGTGCTAGCTCATCTACAAACATTGTGTGTTAATCGGCATGTCCAGGTGTTTGCAAACGTTTATTTCTTTTCAAATCGCTCTGTCATGTGAAAACGAATGTGTGGTGTCTGCAACACGGACATCGGTATACTGGAAACTAAAGTGGGAAAAAAAGAATTTTCGTTGGTCGCACTGGACTGCGCCTTAGTCCGACGCTTCCTCCAGCAGTATTGTTCAAGCAGGTGGACTCCTACTTTGACGGGTAATTAAAGTTCTTCACTTTTCTGTAGTATCTTCAAATACGTGTTTTGACATGTATTATTGAATGCACGTTTAAATGGGCTTTTGTAGTCATGAGGTGTATTTATTTCGCCTTAGCGAAGTCAAAGTATTTTGAAAGTAGGGGAACTCCTCATTAGACAATAAAGAAACTGGGCTACGTGCTGAAAATTCTTTCTGGCTTACCGAGTGAAACACCTGAACATATCCTATGAAAAGGACACGATACAGCGCTGTACCGTGTCCTTTCGTAATCACTTGTAGGTTTTTTTTTTGGCTCATAGCATCACTTAGTTGATTGATATGTTGGGTTTAACGTCCCAAACCACCATATGGCTAAGTCTGACGTGCTTGCTCTGCTAACAGAAGCCTCTGGCTGATGACAGTGTTTACTGTAGCCAATTTCCTTACGCAGTTAAGGTCCTACATATTCGATGCGTGCCTTCTGGGACGACCTGAGCACGTACGTTTCACGTTGCAGCACCATGCTAGGTGATCTCGAGACATGCATCTGTAGCAGCCGCTGTCTTCATCTAGCTTATTTTGCGCGCGAAGCTCCTAAACGTGTGGGTCAGTCATTCTTTGTATGTACGGTACCACCTATTAGCACGAGGGTGAAGAACGTAAAACGCTCACTCAAGCATCGATACAATACGAATCATATAAAACATTAGAAGATACGACTGGAAGATAGATGGAATTCAGGGTCCAGACTTTTCTGAGTAGTAAGATTTATTTTTCATTAATCGGCTTTGCTCTTCAAGCAATATTATTTCGTGGAATAAAGAAAATTTATTCAGCTTGCCTTGCTCCTTGTCATTGATGGTGTCCGTGTAAAGTGTTATGTTATAGAAGCTGACTAACAATTTTTTCTGGCCCAAAACAAATTAAACATTTCGCTTGGACGCCACTGGATCCCATAATTGGGCATCGGCATCTTCGACGTGAAAGTGGATATTCAGGTACTTTTTTTATGTGAATAACCTAATGCAACGTTATGCGGTAGTGTTTGAAGAAGACTTGGGTACATTCAAGGGTGCGACGGCTTCAGATGCTCCATCATTGTTCTTCAAGCCACGCCCGCTGCCGCATACCTTGATAAGCGTAGTCCCACTACAAGTTCGGTAAATAACAATATATTTCATCATTGTGCAAGTGACGAAAGCTTGATTCGCTACCTCCATGACAAAAATGAACAGGCACATCAGAACCAGTGAAGATTTTGATGTCACCATCATCCCAGTCGCAACTGGTTGAACGCTACTCTAAACCCTGAACATTTAGCTGTGCTGGTTCGAGGTGAGAAATTGCAAAACTGAACTTCCAAGACGCACACCAGGAAGTAGTATTGAATAAAACCTCTAGAGAGTGCGATACAATGTCAACGCACATGTTAATGTTTCAGTACAGACGCTTGTTTTTCGGGACCTTCTGCATCTCAGCTATTTTTAACGCGAGCTGCTAATAACTGGTGCAAATGATACTGAACACTGTCGTGACCTCCACGCAGTAGTAGGTAAACTTCAAAAGTATGGCATCAAGTTGAATGTCCAGAAGCTCCGCTTCTTCATAACCAAAGACGAGTATCTTGGGCACATCGTCAATAAGGAAGGCCTCTTTCCGAACATGCTCTAAAGTGTCTGCTATGAAAGTCAAAGCTTCTTGGCACTCACCATTATCTATCGGTGTTTTTTGCGCAACTTTTCTGCACTGCTTCTTTATTGCACTTGCTTTTGATGGAAACAACAGAAAAACCGCCCTGCAAGTTTCTGATGACTTCAGCTCCAGTTCTAGATTTCCGGCCGGACAGGCCACTGTGCCAAAGCTGTAACACATCACCTTATGAAACAGATACACTTTGGCGAACGAAAATGCTAATGACAGAAAACATTCAATAGACCATATGCGAAATCGCTTTGTGCTCTGGCAACACTGTGCACTTCGACCCCGCCGCAATTTTAATATGGGCGAGCTTTCGATGGAAACGCGTTCGCTAGTACGGCCGTACGACTGCTGAACACCCGCTTCACTGCTCTGAGCTAGTGTGATGACCACAGAAAGACGTTCGTTTGTGGCCGAGCGTGTGGTGTGGACAAACTGTTTAGAAAACTTGCCGCATATATGAAACAACACTGTAGCGGACCTTCTAAATTAAACCACCCACCAACGTCACCCAAGCAGTAAACAAAATTTTATGCCTTCGCAGTGAAAGCGTACACCTTGCCGTAGTCGATTGTGACCAACTGCTGTGGCACAAGGTACGTAAGCGACGTTTTATGTAACACTCTCAAAGCATGCAGTGCTTTTTCTTTAGGGGCAACGGACCAATAGTGCCGCCGATGTTAACGTCATGCGGGCGTCCTCAGCGAGGTTGGTCATGTAAGTGTGTGTTTCACTGCATTTGCTCACGTGTTTGGATAACTTGTCATTTTGGTTTGGCAAGGGAGGCTATGGTTTGGCTTTTACCTATACCTCGTCCGATCAGCAGGCGCGGTCGCGTAGAAACTTCGCAGCTGTTCTGTTGGTGCAGTGTGCATGCCACGAAGGACATCGCTCGTACTATGAAAACAGTTTTTTGCGCAAAAAAATTCCGCGTCCGCACGTATGCATTCATCTTCATCATCATCAACAACATCATCATCCTCAGCCTGACTACGTACAGTGCAGAACAAAGGTTTCTCTCATGTTCCGCCAGTTAACTCGGTCCTGTGCTTGCTGCTGTCAATTTATACTCGCAAACTTCTTAATCTCAACTCTCCACCTAACCTTCTGTCTCCCGCTAACCCGCTTGCCTTCTCTGGGAATCCAGTTAGTTACCCTTATTAACCAGCAGTTATCCTGTCTACGCGCTACATGCCCGACCCATGTCATGTACATTTCCTCTTGTTGATTTCAACTATGATATCCTTCACCTCCGTTTGTTTCCTAATCCACTCTGCTCTCTTCTCATGTCTCAATGTTACGCCTACAATTGTTCTTTCCATTGCATTACTGCTCTATTATTATTGTGCTTTCTTTACGAGTGCGCAGGCTGCTTTGTATGAAACATGACGTACGCCAGTTTGAATATTAAAAAATTTGACTAAACGGGTATACCATGACAGCGAGAAAGAACGGAACTTATCTACCGCAAGTGTCAACGTAGGTTAACAGTGGGACTCCTAAAAACGTGATTCATTCGGTGCATGTTGGTATAGAGACTTTTTAGCAGAATTGGAATGCGGTTTTCGAACTCGTCAATAAAAATCTATATTTTTGATGTTACACTGAAAGTCGCTCACGTCAAAGCACTTCATGCAAATTTTGTACTATTGCACTGTAACGTCAGCTGCGCAGGGGTTTTCCCGAATGACATATTCAGTAGTTTGAGGATAGTAGGCTGCATCACCTTATTTTTTTGCCTAAAGCTGGCATGGCAAACGCCACGACAGCTTTAATTGCACTTGTTATATGGCACTCGGTAAAAAAAAAAGAGAAACTTGAGTGTGTGCAGCTTACAAAGTTCTTTTTTTGTTGCTTTTACAGTCTCGGGATTGTCTCAGCACGTGCTATGTGCTACCGAAGCCAGAAGAAGAGAAGCCGGCCTTAGAAAATCAGCTTGGCTTTGAAAAGCGACAGTGGAGCAGTGGCAGATTCTACTTGTGAGTGCCCCGCTGGGGTTGGTAATGCCTGCAACCTCATTCTTGTGACTCTGCGCCTCCTTGCTCTGCTGAAGCAAAAGGGCTTCATAGAGGCACTATCAGACCATTCATGCACCGAGTTGCTGCAGCAATGAAGGCTCCCGACGACAAGGCATCAAGCCCATGGCTGTGTAGAACGTAGAGTGGTGGAGTCTACGTGAAGGTGGCATGGGCATGCCAATGCCAATGCGACATTTTGATGCGCGGGCTGAGGAGCAAAAGAAGCAGCAACACCTTAAACCGATCCATAGACTAGGAGAGCACCTCCAGAGCCCCAGTATCATCGACTTCGCGGCCATTCTCCTTGCTTCTGGGGGGCCGTCAGTGAACACAAAGCTTCGCCCTGTACCTGCGGGGTCTGCACTGTCGTACCAGCAGTCAAAACTACCTGCAGGCTTCACTACATGGATGTGAACCAGCATTTCGCAAGGGGCAGGCACCGTGACACCAGTGCCAGCTTTGACTCTCTTTAGTGATAGAGCCTCAGAGCCACCCTTGCCCAGCAGATTCATGGCTGAAGAATGGAGGGTGTTGACTGTAAGTGCAGTATAGAAAATATGCTTCTCTCTGCTTTGGTTGAGTGTGCACCATTCATGCTTTCAACTGCTTAGGTGGACCTAGATGTAGAGCACGTGCAGCCTAGAAATATTCTTATGCATTCTTCTGTAGAAAGAAGAGAGCGAGAAAATGATAAATGCCCTATTTGCTTTCAACAAATGTTACAAATGCCAAGACAATGGCCCCAGTGATGATAGTGGTTGAGCAATTTTAAACTACAGGCAAGACTATCACATATTCTGTGCCTCCTTTAATCCGTACGGATCATTGCTTTATGCTCTACACTTTGAAGAATGTGAAGCTGTGTGGTTCAAAAACAATCTCACTCATAGGTGCTTCTACAGGCTAACATATGCTATTTGCTAGCTTTACTACCCAATATTTGCATTTTAATTCATTTCAATACATCAGTGTACTGTAAACCAAGACTTACACTTAATCGAACTTGGGGCCACTGTCGATTGCATGTCCTCTGTTTTGTCAAACCTGCATTATAACAATAGAGATTACCGGGCGCAAACGCTGTGGCGGCAGGTGAGGAAGCCCGACTTAGGAGCGCAATCATTACGTGATGCAAGCACCGATGCTTCAATCGGGGTGTCTACCATTCTCAAGCCCAAATCTCTAGTTACGTTTGCGAGTAACAAACATCCCGTATTTTTTTTATGTGCGTGGTAACCAGCCGCTGCATATGCCATTTTGAAAATGAGGAGACACACGTGAGGACTTTTTTTATAGTTTTGCACTTTAAAACGTTTGCAGCCTCATGATCTTCTATATCTAAATGCAAATATATATAGAACCCTAGCTATTCAAGCTTTGCCTAAAAAAACGGGAACTGTGCTCCTTTCTTGTCTGCTCTTATTAAAAAGCATGATGTCATTTCTGCTGCTGTTGCGCCATTCATGCCATTGGCTCTCCTACAAGTAGCTCCTAAATCTGTCTTTTGATGGCTGCCTATTAAACTTCTTGATGCAGCACGGTACCGAAAAAAAACATTGGCATACCAGCTAGGCTGCAGTAAAGCTGATTGGGTTTTGCTAGTAGTCAAAGTACAGTTTTTGAAAGCTCTAAGGCTCTAAACTTTCTAGTACTTTCTCATGCTGTATTTACTTCCACATTGTGCAGGCGATGCAGCTGTCAGAAGAAGCTCGGAACCTCGAGCTAAATTTAAGGCAACAGTGGCTCAGTGAACGCTAGGGACAGGCCAATCGGCTGACTGCATCAACTTTCGCCCAAGTCGTCAGGCGGCAGGCATGGACGCAAAAAGGCGTCCGTAACCTCATTGAGCCGAAGGACCTCACGCACGGACGTCCGGTGCAATACGACATAAGGAATGAGAACACGGCCAAAGATACCCCTATAGCTGTCATGTTCATCTACGGGCGCAATGTGTCAGTACAGCATTGCGGCCTTGTGGTAGACCCTGTGTGCTCTTGGTTGGGTGCATCACCAGACAACCTCGTGTATGACCCAGAAGAACCTTCATATGGTGTGTCGGAAGTCAAGTGCCCCCCTTCCACGAAACACTCTGAGCCAGAGGAAGCGAAAAAAAGAAAGTGTTCAGGCAAAATGGTGAACCGCAGCTGGACAGAGACCTTGAGTATTATGCTCAGGTGTTTGGACTGATGGCCCTCACTGGCTGCTTGTGGGGCGATTTTAACGTGTGTTCGAAAAGTGGATTGGCATTGAGCGCATTTGGTTCGACAGGAACGAGTGGGAGGATATGCGCAAACAGCTTGATGCCTTTTTTGAGCACATGCTGCCCCATTTTTCCAGGCAGTACTCAGTGAAGCTTCCAGATTTCTGCTGCGTAGCACGCCAAAGCTACACCTAACCTATAAGCGTGCTGTAGTGGAGGGCCCCGATTAACTTAAATCATCTGGAGTTCTTTAACATTCGCTAAGATCTTGACACCTTTGGGTATTCACCTTTCACTTGCATCTGCAAAGCAGCCCGAGCACTGAAATCGGACCGACATCGTAAAGTTGAGCAGCGCACTGCCTCAGCCATTGGGCCACCGGGCGGGTGCCAGGCAGTAGGGCACTTACTAGTGTATTAATGGTTACTTTTAATAGCTTGTGTGGTTAGTCGTGTTTTTCATTTTGCGTGTTTGGTAAATGTTCAGTTGGGTTTATGTTTGAAGGTCACATTGATGTAGATGTTCAGAAAGATGTAGAAAAAGTATTTTGAGGTGCAGATAATTAAACTCAAATCTGGCTGATGTGTCCTGTGTATTTATACCCACTTATATTAGAAGTTTTTCTTGTCGCCTAATATAACTACAAGAGTGCTTTGGAAAAGTATAAAAGAGGCACAAATACTCAAATGTGTTGTGGCGCTTGAAATTGAGGTGCAACCTTCTTTGAGTGGCAAAAGCTTGCCTGCAGCCTATATTCAAAGACACCTGAGAGAGAATAAGTTTAGCTTTGTACTGGAAGGACATGTCGAAAAGTATTCTATAAGCTTCCCACTGCTCAGACACCTTTTTGTCTGTTCCCTCACAGCCTGTTCACCTTAGGGGCATGACACCGATGAAGGGATGGGACGCTTACCGCTGCTGTATTTCCAGGTTGCGTTCCTCAGCGCTTGGTCGACGTGGCTTCTCGTACGGTGGCCGTGCAGTCTTGGCCATGAAGTTCCGCTCCCGCTTCTAAGCGTGCAGGGATGGTGAGAGCTGGTTCCTTCGGCTACCGGCGGCCCGCAACACGGTTCTCTCGTGAACGCCATCGCAGAATATGACTCCGGATACAGCGGCCTGCCAGACAACACCTTGGTTACGTTCCTCGGTGACCTGCCTTCAAGGGTTCTCGAACATTGGCCGCGCTGCCTTGATCAGGCAGTTCCGTTTCCGAAAGTGCAAAGATGGCCACTTTTGGTTCCCTTGGTTACTGGCAGCTGGCAACATGGTTCACTCCCCCATATCCTCGCAAGCCATGACGTAGGATATATAAGCCAGCCATGCTCCAATTCGGTTGGGCACGACACCGTTGAAGGGATGGGACACTTACCGCTGATGTATTTCCAGGTTGCGTTCCTTAGCGCTTGGTCGACGTGGCTTCTCGTACGGTGGCCGTGCAGTCTTGGCCATGAAGTTTCGCTCCCGCTTATAAGCGTGCAGGGATGGTCAGAGCTGGTTTCTTCGGCTACTGGCAGCCCGCGACACGGTTCTCTCGTGAACGCCATCGCAGAATATGACTTCAGATACAGCGGCCTGCCAGACAACACCTTGGTTACGTTCCTCGGTGACCTGCCTTCGAGGGTTCTCGAACATTGGCCGCGCTGCCTTGATCAGGCAGTTCCGTTTCCGAAAGTGCAAAGATAGCCACTTTTGGTTCCCTTGGTTACTGGCAGCTGGCAACATGGTTCATTCCCAGATGCCCTCGCAAGCCATGACGTAGGATATATAAGCTAGCCATGCTCCAATTCGGTTTGGCATGACACCGTTAAAGGGATGGGACGCTCACCGCTGCTGTATTTCCAGGTTGGTTACTTCAAAGATGCTTCCTGTTTAAAAAGTAGCAATTACTACCTTGTTGCGGTGTCGTGCCCTCCTGACCTTCGTGATAAGATGTTCCGTACATTGCTGTTTCTTTCAAGTCTGCGCCGGAAGTTTGCATCGTTGTTGTTGTTGTTGCTTTCAGGTGACATTGAATCTAATCCCGGCCCTGGCGTCAAGGAAACACTCGCAATTGTTCTTGACACAGTGCGTAGGCTGGAAGCGGGTCAGAATACAATAATTAGTGAAATCAAGGGGCTAAAAGAAAAACAAGATGCTACTGATAAAGAAATCAAAAGCTTGACCATGAGAGTGGTCACTCTGGAAGCAAAGCTGGTTTCTAATGCCCCTCCATCATCCAACTTTGCTGATGGTGCTATTGGTTCTATTTCTGATCAGCTTCAAGCAGTAGTATCAAGGTGTGATGAAGCGGAAAATCGAATGCGGCGGTGCAACTTGTTTTTTGGAATTCCCGATGAGGACAAAGAAAGCTGGGAAACTTCTGAAAATAAAATTATCGCCGTACGCTGAGATAAGTTAGCGATCACCACTACCAGTTCTCAATATGAACGTGTGCACCGGCTGGGTAAATTTGCTTCAAACAAATGTAGGCCGATAATTGCTAAGTTTACGTTTTTTAAGTACAAACAAGCAATCCTTGCCGGTGCACATCGGCTGAAAAATACTGGCTTCTCTATTAGAGAAGATTTTTCACAAGCAACACGGCTAGCGCGCAGGAAACTGCTTCAGTTTGCTGGTGAACGGAATAGTCCTTTCAAACTAAATGTCGACAAACTTCGTATCGATAATACTACATATATCTATGACACTTGTTCTGACACCGTAGTAACCGCTTGATAGCTAGTTGCCGATGCACGCAGTGCTAATGTTCAGCAGCCGTCTACTTCATGTTCTCCTTCACTTTCAGTATCATTTACTAATATTCGCAGTTTGTTACCGAAACGTGTCTTGCTTGATTCATATCTCGAGGACAGTAAATCAGATATTCTATTACTAACCGAGACTTGGCTTCACGCTGACGTATGCGACACTGAGCTATATCATGCTTCAAATCAGTACTCCATTTATCGCCATGACCGGGCACATAAAAGGGGTGGTGGCATGCTGTTGGCCATCAAACGAACTATATCTTCTTTCCTTGTCGATACCGACACTCCCCTTGATATAGTCTGGGTCGCCTGTCCTACCTTAGCTGGAAAATTATTTATGGGCGTATGCTATCGCCCTACGTCCTCTGACCGCCTTTTCGTGTCTGAGCTTCACAGAAGTATTTCCAGGGTTCTTGACCTGTTTCCCACCAGAAAAAAATAATTATTCGGTGATTTTAATTTTTCTGATATTATTTGGTCTCGCACGTCTTCATCGAACAGTACGTCAAGTGAATTCATCGAACTATGTCTTGACTTTAATTTCACCCAGCTTGTCTCAGAGCCCACTCGCGATACTAATATTTTAGATCTTATTCTGACAACAGAGCCACATACCATAGGTACAATTGTGCAATTACATGGTTTGAGCAATTACAACCTTCTACAGTCCTCAACTAATATTCCACTAAAATTTCCGGGTGTTCAGCGCAAAGTAATCAGGGTTATAGCAAGGCAAATTACGATCTAATGAACTCTGAACTTGATGTCTTCCTACACAATACATTTCTTCTCTCATTCACCAACAGATCTGTTCAGGATAACTGGAATTCCTTTAGAAACATTATAGCGCTCCTCATAGATGAATATGTTCCACTAATAAAAATCTCTAACGACAAATCCAACCCAAGGTTTAATAAACCGCGCCCCACCACGGTGGTCTAGCGGCTAAGGTACTCGGCTGCTGACTCGCAGGTAGCGGGATCAAATCCCGGCTGTGGCGGCTGCACTTCCGATGGAGGCGGAAATGTTGTAGGCCCGTGTACTCAGATTCGGGTGCAGGTTAAATAACCCCAGGTGGTCAAAATTTTCGGAGCCCTCCACTACGGCGTCTCTCATAATCAAATAGTGGTTTTGGGACGTGAAACCCCACAAATCAATCAATCAATCAATCAATCATCGGTTTAATAAATCGCTTAGATTGCTCAGAAATAAACTGAAAAGGTTATATGCTTCAGCTAAAAGATTATCATCTTCTAAGTCATGGTCTATGTATAAAGACTGTTTAAAATCTTACTGTCTTGCGATTAGGAAAGCGAAAAAGAAATAACTTTCCCCCGACCTGTCTTCACTTTTACTGACTCACCCTAAAAATTTTTGGCGTGCCATTTCGCCTGAGCGTGGCAGTGACATTGTTACATTGCATAACGCCGATAATGTTCCTGTCTCTGCATCTGAGTGTGCTTCAACCTTCAATTCGTTTTTTGCTCGGTTTTTACTAATGAAGACGTTTCTTCGGTTCCCTGTGTCCCCGATCGTGAGTACTGCTTCATGTCTCCTATCATTGTTACTGTTGAAGGCATATCTAAACTTATACACGGTCTAAAGCTGTCTACATCGTGTGGTGTTGACAATATTAATTCCAAGGTACTTAAAACACATCCGCTTCCTCCAGTCAAATATTATGCCACATTTTTCAAGTCTTTATCTTCTGGTACACTTCCCACTGAGTGGAAGATAGCAAAAGTTATTCCGATATTCAAGAATGGTAACGAACACACACCCGGTAACTACCGCCCCATTTCGCTAACATGCATCTGTTGCAAGCTGCATGAACACATCATCACCTCTCATATATACAGCCATCTTGAGTCAAATAACTTCTTTCTAAATCAGCATGGTTTTCCAAAAGCGTTATCTTGTGATACTCAGCTATTAGAATTTACGTCTGATTTACATAACGGCATGAATAGTAATAAAACTGTTGACTGCATCTTTTTAGACTATGCGAAAGCATTTGACAGAGTTGCCCATTGTCGCCTGATAGCAAAGCTGTCTGCACCCAGACTCGACTCATCAACATTATCTTGGCTCAGACATTTTTTGTCCAATCGACAGCAGTTTACATTTGTCAATAATTTCAGCTCGTCTACTTCATTTGTTTCATCAGGTGTGCCCCAGGGCAGTGTATGAGGCCCTCTTCTTTTTCCGATTTATATAAACGATTTGCCTTGTAACATTTCTTCCTCAATTCGTCTTTTCGCGGATGACTGCGCAGTGTAGAGAACTACTAACTCTGAAGAACACCACGTACATTTACAAAAAGACCTCGACTTGATAAATCAGTGGTGTGACCGTTGGCAAATGACGCTTAACACCTCTAAGTGCTGCGTACTTACTTTTACCCGTAGGAAATCGGTTTTTAACTTTTCTTACTCTATCTGTTCAGATGTAATTCCCCGTTCATCTACATACAAATACCTTGGTGTCCATCTTTGTACTAATCTTGCCTGGTGTACTCACATCGACAAGATATGCGTGAAAGCAAACAGAACTCTGGGATTCTTGCGCCGGAATCTGCATCATTCTCCATCTACCATTCGGCAGCAGGCCTACCAAACGTTTGTACGTCCTCAGCTGGAATACGCTTCATTGATCTGGTCTCCGCATCAACAATACCTAATAGATAAACTGTAATCCATCCAAAATAGTGCAGCCCGCTTCATCACTCCAATTTATAACCGCCACTTCAGCATAACCCAAATCAAACGCGATATTGCCCTTACTAACTTGGATTCCCGCCGCTCTGTCACCCGTCTATGCCTCCTCCATAAGTACTACTACAACTCGTGGACCAGTCGTCTATCGCTTGACATTCCTTCGCGTACATCTAGTCGACTTCATATTCATCTCAGTTTCAGACGCATCTTCGGCAACACACAGTCATTCAATAATTCTGCTTTGCCACGCGCCATTGCAGTTTGGAATAGCCTTCCGGATGAAATTGTTTCTTTGAGAGATCCGGCCAAATTTCGTGAGCTACTGCAAATTTATATGTTCTCTTGATTTTGTGTAAAGATGCTTTATTTTTTTTTTCATTTTGTGTTTTGCTGCATTTGCTTATAGTGTTTGTTCTTCTCCCTTCCATTGTACAATTTTCTTTGTTTTCTTTGATATATTTCTTTTTATGCTTTATGTATTGTGATTTTTCTGCAACCCCCCTACTCAATGCTCCTCTGGGGCCTGTAGGGTAACATGAATAAATAAATTAATTATTAACTTCCTGTTTTCTTTTTCTTGATCGTTTTGGTTGGTGCTTTGCTGCAGCCATTTAAAACTCGTATGAAATCGAGCATCATGTGTGTCACATGGCTATTTGATTTATACAAACAAAATAACAGTGCACTGCCTTCTTTTAAGGAGTAGGCAGGAGGGCGGGAGCGTTTTTAGCTTCAATGAATAGAGAATGGAAATAAGAACTAGGGCTATTTTAAGGCAAACCTTAAGTGGCTGACCCCCGCAATAGGTTTCTTTCAATTTATATTCACGAAAGGCAGGCGTGCTAATAGCCTATTCTACTTAGCTGCTCGAAACCGCCCCGCGCATCACAACTCTTGGTGTGGTCACATTACAGCTGTCCTCCACAAATATACAGTAAGCATTACACAATTTTTTAACAAACGCCCTTCGCCAGAGATTGAAACGTTTCTTTTTTGTAGTTAAAGCTGGTGTGTTCTGGCGGGTTCATAAGAAACCACCACAGTTCATTGCGGGTGAAATTTATTCGAAATAAGACTAATTGAGGATGTATTGGAACTTAGCAAAAATCTTGTTCATATGAACCTGAAGCGGGTCATAAAATTGTTCAAAATGAGTGCAGTTTGAAATAGTGGCAGGCCACTAGAACACTGTCGCTCCAGGAGCAATCTCATGGTCGGGGCTCGTGCCGGCCCAGAAAGACACCAGCTACACTGTCACTTCATAGCTTCTAAAGTGGACGCGGGCTCGTCTCTTGAAAGCAAGTGCGCGTGCTGGAAAAAAAACCCTTGCGCTTGATGGTGCCTTGCTAATATATATAACTTGTGATAAGTCGCAAAGTGCTGTTCAAATGGAGCCCGTTACGCTCGGCATCCTTCGCAGGAATCCCCTCGAGAGAAAGTGCGCGTAATTTTTTAGCTTGCCAGATTTAAGGCTCTTGTGGTTTCGCACTCAACTGCTGAATGAGAGAAGGCTGGAAGCTGCTCAGGATTGCCACCACAGTCCAAATAGGGTAAATCGGTGGAGCCAAGGCTAACGGTATGGGTCTATCGAAATTATGGAATGCCTTTATCCGCTTAATCCGCTGCTATACGTGTATCCACAAAGCAGCAATCTCTTTTGTAGATATCACTTTCTCAGGCGAGAATATTCCGCCCTTCAGGAACGGTGGCAGGTTTGATTTCACTCCATTCTTTTCCAAGAGATATTCAAAGCAAGAGCCCTTACTGCCATAACAGCATCTTTGTCGTGAAACTTCAGGTAGATAAAACCACGCCTGATCACATACTTTCTGCCTTAGCTGGATCCTGTGAAAAGCTCTGACACAAAGGCGACAAATCCATTAGGCAGGACGCCGATGAGTCTCTTGAATGTCTTGCTCGACTTGTATGGGCAGTACGTTGTAGACTGTAGGGACAAGGATGATGACACCTCGCACTGTATTTCCGTGGCATCCAGAATTATTGGAGTCGATGAATACTTTCTCTTAAACTCGGGTAGCATTGCGGCATCTACAATTCTTCTAGGAGCCAACAGAGGTAACATGCCAAGTTTGGCATACAGGAAATTAATCCCCGATGTGCATATTATGGACACTGTTGACTTGGCAATGGAGAACGTGTGAGCTAACTAATCTTCACACAGGCCGAAGCGCAGTCCAACTAACACCAAAAACAGCTCATTTTCCGTGCTTAGTTTTTTCTTCCGCCCTCGCGATGATCTAGGTTCACTGCTTTTCACACGTTATGATCGTAGAACGTTGCACCCATCATCACCGAGGTTCAAGTAGACCAGAAGTTTCTTCAAGTTGTTGTAGCTTGGCAGCCGAGTGTAAAATAGCTTGTCTCTGTCACAGTCCTTGAACCATTCCACTGTGAAGGGAGCCATTCATTCTTTTTCAGCAGCAAGTTGGCAACTCAAGGACGCCTTTTGCAAGCGCAGTTGCCCGATGATTCCTTTTGCAGCAACAAGATCCTCCTTGATTTGGCAACACTGGTCTCGGAGTCCCGCGATTTTGTTGTTTTTCTGTTTTATCGTTTCGGCCAAACAAGCAGTTTCACCTTCGAGTGGGCTATTGAGTCTAGTGGTTTCCTCTAGACCTACCGGTGTGGCCTCTCTTTCATCTAGGCACTGTATAGGCTCATCGCCTAGCCCTCCTGGGCCTAGAACCGGGTTCTGGCTCCTTACTTGTCCCTGCTGTGGTGGTCTAGTTGCCAAGGTTCTCGGCTGCTGACCCGTAGGTCGCGGGATCAAATCCCGGCAGCGGCGGCTGCATTTCCGATGGAGGCGGAAATGTTGTAGGCCCGTTTGCTGAGATTTGGGTGCATGTTAAAGAACCCGAGATGGTTGAAATTTCCGGAGCCCTCCACTACAGCGTTTCTCATAATCATAATGCGGTTTTAGGACGTTAAACCCCACATATAAATCAATCAATTGGCTCTTACTTGTGGTGAAGCACGCGGCCTTGGGCGCTTCCGTTCTTCGGTTTTCTTGAAAAACG
This sequence comes from Rhipicephalus microplus, assembly GCF_013339725.1. Taxonomy (NCBI): domain Eukaryota; kingdom Metazoa; phylum Arthropoda; class Arachnida; order Ixodida; family Ixodidae; genus Rhipicephalus; species Rhipicephalus microplus. Next base: position 15,735,071 of record NC_051174.1, read on the forward strand.
CAAAAACTGACGGAACTGCCGAGTCATGAAGGGGTCTGCTGCCACTCGCAACGCTGGATATAAAGTCCGATGACCTAAAATGCTTCGAGCAGACCTTCGTTGACTTGCCCACTTGAAATTCGGGCCTTCATTCCTCTTAATCGCAGCAATCCACTTCTTGTATATTATTGCATCTTTCGGAAGGTGGTGGAAGGATACCTACAAAATATAAGCAAACAAACAATAAGTAAGACGTCATGTGCTAAATTTCTCTTACCCATTTCATTGTTGTTTCCAAACGCAGGCACTGTCACAAATTCATCTCACAAAGAATACAGGTCACACTAATACATGCATTACAGGACTAATGATGTACTTGTGTTGTGACCCCCTCCCCTCCTCCTCAGTTTTTCCTGCACACAATCCCCTTTCCTAGCGGCCTTCCCTAATTATGGCTCTTCACAGCAAGTCTTGAGAGCCATCAGTCATTTGTGGACACTCGGGGGAATTTAAATCAGTTATTTTTTTATCTCCAGGTATCTTCAAAGGTTTTTAGGAGCTGCGAGTCTAAGGCTGTCAAAATTCTGAATCCCGTACAACTATGTTATGGCTGCCTCCACAGCTGTATGTTTGATATTGCAACATGCACAATTTTTCAGGATATGTGAGTTGCAACACAACAAAACAGCTGCGACACAACTGAGCCGAAGAGACTAAAATGCAGAGAATAAATCCCTTCTCACAAATAAATGGGACTGCCACGTTCTGCACTCATGGAGAAAGTCATTCAGTCAAGCCCTGGCGATACTCATAATGCCAGTTTTCCAAACCTACGGAAGCGCGCCCCGCTATTGTTTCTATTTTATTTCATTGGTCAAGGAAAATAAATGAGAGAGGACCGAATAGAAAAGTTGCGTCCGCGCGCGTTGGGGGATCCGCAGTTCGGCGCCTGAGCCAATAATTTCCCGTTCGAAAGTGGGCGTAGCCTTCATCTTCCGAATGACAGTTTTATCGCTGTGTGGTGAACGTACTTGCGGACACAACGAGTATGAACGCGGACAAGCAACCGAGCTGCCTTTCTAAGATGCGTGTACGACATGTTACTCGGAGTAGCGGAAGCTATACACGTTTCTTTGCGCAATAACCTTGAAAAATAACATTTCTACGTTGTCTACGTACATAGTGCAATCTCATTACAAAACAGCCCGTCCTAACAATTTGGTTCTATCACACAAGTGACCCCAATAGCAGCGGCGGACTCTCCACTCCACTGCAGAGAATCACCGGGCCTCTTGGATTTAGCATCTCGGACTCACCGAGGATAGTCCGTGGGTAGTTCGAGGATTCCCCAAAGCCATAGGAAAACTCGAATGCCGGACAGCTTCTCGGCGAGTCCATGGCGAGTCCGAGACGGTAAATCGAAGAGCACCACTCTCATGGAGAGCCCGACGTAGTGAAAACGCCTAGCTGCAAAGCTGACAAAC
>NC_051174.1:17003907-17016407 GCF_013339725.1 Rhipicephalus microplus
TGAAACAAAGGTAGCGACACCCTCCCTTTTCCTCCTCGCTTATTTGCCTGAAGCGCCCCCAAGAAGGGTTAAAGCGTGCATAAAAAAAGCGAACGTTTGTGTTCAGTTACTACGGCGGATAGAAACAATTATACCAAATGAGAAGTAAATGAGACCTAGGATAAAAGGTTACTTAGTTGAAAATAAGCGGTACAACATAAGAAGAAGCGTGATGTGTGTTACCCAACTGGCAACGTTGTGCAAGTTCTATATTTCACACCATTAGCCATGGCGTCTCGCATCGTATGTCGTAGTTCGTCCAGTCCTCCGAATGTGTTTTGCTCGTGCATGTGATGTGGCACAGTTAACGTTCTTTTTGCTGGATCCTGTGTCCCTGACTTACCACAGGGCAGCACTTTGTTGTGACGTTGTGACGAGTGATCATAGCCGCTTGTGAGCACACAGGGAAAAACCGCGGCCAGTCTGGAACGAACGCTTGACTAGCAGCACTGCGATTACAGCTTTTTCTGAAAAAATACGTCCACTTTCGCAATCAGGATGCCAGGTAATCGTGGTGCATGTTATATTATCTGGGTGACTATGAAAGAGACTGCGGCACCGCAATGCGGGTGCACGCAACTTAACGACAAGTTAGGGTTCTACGAGTGGGGTGTCCCGGCACTACAGCGTGCGCGTACAGAGACGTTTGTGAGTGACAACAGACACGCACGTTGTACCCTTTGTGACTCATCGCCGCATTCACTATCCCGAAGTGATGAACTTTGCGACGATGTCGTCGCCCCACCATCAGCGGCAAGTAGCAGAAATGTGCTGGAATACTGAACGATGGGCATTAGAAAAGCGTGATAGTGAGCGCGGCTTTTCCAGCAAACTCGCTGTACCACTGGTCTTCCCGCATGTTAACCAAATGCTGGCGCACCACTAGCGCTTCTCTGTTGTGCACGGGATTGTGCCGTTTGTAACCGTCATTGTTAACTCGTTCGACAGAGTGGCTGGAGTGGCTACATTCCCGCACACCCGAATACTTTACAGAGTGCACCCGAGCCAGTACGGGCTGTAATTTCAGTCAGAAGCACCGACCAGCACTTCGCCCTCACCTCACCTCCAGCATGCACCCCCACACTATGCCACCCCTTAGAAAGCGATGGAAGGATCTTGCCAAGGTTCCTTGTTTTAACTAGGGACCTTAGATCTTGCTGCCCTGCCCGCAGTGGAACAATAATATTTAGAATTCCAGTGTAATTTCTTGAGCACTTATTACCATTTAGTGAATATAATCTTAGAGACAGCCCCATAGCTAAACCTTTTTCCACAAAGGTATATGTCCACTTTTTTGGTTAATACTTTAAGCAGCTGTGCAGTGTTCAGCTGTTTCCCGTGATATTCAAAGTACAATGTAGCTGTTGTAACATGTGGGGCTAATTTCAAAGCAAACCAAAAGCTTGACAAGTAGTTGAGCAACCCCCGAAGAACAATAAAGTAAAAAATGTTACTGTAACGTTAACAGACAGCTAGAGATGACAGACGAAGTGTCGAATGCTGCTATTCTGGTGGAAATTGTGAAGAAAAAACTGCAGATGGGTACGGCTAAGGCGCCCAGATAAAACAAAGTTGCTTAAATAGGAACCTTAGGCGACACATGTAACTGGTAGGGATGATAACTGATACACATACACAAATATAGAATGAGCGGTTATGAAATTATTAAACGTGGAAGTGCACGCTGAATTGAGGGGACGCAAGCAGCGTCAACACAAGAACGCTGGAAGGGGCGTTCGTTCTGCAAAGGACAAAAATAGGGCGCTGATGCATCAATAGATGCACTGAGCTACGTACAACGGCCCTATTTCAACATCCTATGTAAATCAGGACACTGGAATGTTAAAGGAACAATGAGGCACAATGTTGACTACAAATATTTATTCTTGTTACTTCGTTACAATCTCTGGCAACATTTTCATAGCAGGCACCTATGAATAAACAAGCATGTCCTGGGCTGTTGCAAAGGCACGCAAACCACACCAAGACATTTCATTTGTCAGTAAACAATAAAACTATGAAGAAAATTGCAGCATGTGACATTCAATGCAGAACATTGCTTGACCATTGCCTGAACAACAGGTACCAGAGGAAGACTCACCGTTACATTTTTTTCAACATGAACATGCGTGCTTTGAAACATACAATGAATGGCCTAGCAACACACTGTACTGACGATTTGCACAGACACGAATGCCTTAATGGCATGAACAAAGGTGAACATCCAAACCGATTTCCACTGCAGCTTGTTGTCATATACATGAGGTGTATAACAGCAAGATTCACTGAGTAACTTTCGGATCAATAATATGTGTTTTCAAATATACAGGTGATGACACAGTAGAGCATTGCACTAACCATTTCCGCAGACTTCCATACAAATCTCAGCATGGGATCATGAAAGTTAAACAATGCACACTACATCCACAGACGTGTTACAATACAGTTTGTGATGTCACATGACGTACTAGTGAAAGGCGCATTCAATAATGCTTGCAAAAATGACCTGTGTGATTTGAGATGTCTAGTAAGACACTGGAGTAACAATTTCCACAAACTTATACACGAATGTCTGCATAGCAGGAACACTTCAACGGTGTATGTAAACTGCAGATAAGTTGTAGCCACGTTGTGCGTATGCCTAGAGAACAGTATGGTGAAGTAACGTTTGGAAAAAAACTGATATTTCCAAAGTGACGGGAAGTTGCATTGTAACAGTTAGCTACCGTTTCCACTAGCTATACAAGTGCCCTGTGGCATAAACGTAGCAGTACAGTTTATATATCCACACATTACCGCAAAACCTTGGTCGTACGTTACATAACAGATAAGAGACAGGCATGTTCATCATTGCTTGGAGGAGTAACTAGACTGTTTGAACAAGTATTCAATGGACACTTTGCACTTACGATTCGCACAAGTGATGGTAATGCCTTCATGGCGCAAATGAAATGAAACATTACCTTGTGTAAAGAGATGTTCCTAAGGTGCCTCTCGTTCATTTGTCGTGCGAGCTTATAGGAAGGTAAATTGGGCATTGTGTGTATATGTGTGTTTTGAAGAGGATGCAATGAGTACATGAAAACATTGCACGAAAAATTTTCGCATTGTACATGACTGCATCCATGGCAGAAGATGGAAAGGTACAGGTTATTTCTATCGCGCTCATCTATGTGACTTGCTGTCATGCTACATTGTAAACTACAGAAGGATACCTTAAGAGTTCTCCCGTGCCGGAAGCATGTTCTAAAACGATGAAAAATACAGCAATCACATACCAAAACAGGTTGTGCTTTGGTCCTTATACTTGCGCTTACTTGAATGGCATGGTGCACGTGGGATAGTGCTGTGAACCTAGGCAGCACAAAATTTTTTAAGGAATGTAAATCTAGTCAGGATGTTGTCAACAAGTTGACAATGGCAGCATTAAGGAACTCGGACAGTATGGCTCTTGGTACTTCAGTTTCTCAAGCACGCACGACGTGCAAGATGGGAAGATTTTGACAAGGCTATTGAAGGTGCGCAGGCAGCTAGATAGAATAAAAATGCGTTCTCCAAGGAGCTCTCCTGGCACGCACGCCACATTGGCTGCAAGGGCGCTTTCTACACTGCTATTTTTTAAGGAAGGTTGGCCACTGCAGATCTCATTCCTAAACTTTTACTTCCACATTTATTGTCGATTTGCACGCTTAGAGCCAATGTCTCTTTCCTTACTTGTATGTGCATCCTTGCGGAGACGAACACGGAAAGAATAGCCTCCAATACATTATGACAGTGTGGAAACAAGGTATTACACGATATCGCACTTTTAACAGCAATTTTGGTGGCTGATACAGGAACATGATTATGGATATGCTGCTCTTTATTTTTTTGAAAGTGAGACTCCGCTACCTTTAGAACTTCTACAACTGCGTCAGAAGCTACACACAACGCTAACTTTTCTTTGTACGATTTCAGCTGTGTGAGTCGCGGAACGTCTTTGTTCCCTGTCATGGCACTTACACAAGCATCACGGTCTTTTACTAACTTCTTAGCACTGTGAACAACATACCCTGCGAAGTGCAAAAATGACTCGTGCTCCAACATATTCATGTCATGAATGTCAGCAGGAATTAAATCTGTTTGTGTGGTGCTGTCTTCATTGTCTGAGCTCAAACCAGCAAGTAAAAAGCCACCGTCCTTAGTGTAGCTGCCATCAGCACTAGCGTGTAGAAACTGTGCTAGCGTTGCGGAACGCAACGCGCACTTAAATTCATATAACCTGGGAATCGGATGCTTAGCTCTAAGAGTAGAGAAGAAATTTTCCAGCGCATCTTGACAAAATCTGCTAAGGAACAGAAAGCGGAATTTGCAAAATGATAGGAAATACTCCTGCAGCTCAAGTACAGAGAGCGTACTGAGAATAGCCCCTGTCTGCACAGGCTTCCATGGGGCATTTTTGACGGTGCCGATAGAGAGCCCTTCAAAAAGTACAACAAAATTCTTGAGAAAGCCAATACTTGCCTGCCTCTCTGTCTCAATAACTTTACTCAAGGCAAGTTTGGTTGTTCGTGATGTCATGATGCGGAACCACTTGGCCACAGTTTCAATAAACCAAGCAGTGGCTAGAGCGGACTTCTCTAGCATGCCCTTCTCAACAAGGATGCGCAGTGTAGCCCCAGTATCCACATTGAAAAGACTGTAAGCAGGGCCCACCTTCATATTTTCGTAATGACCAGGGTCAACACAAGTTTGTTTTAGGTGCGGAGCCAATTTGAAGTCTCCTTTACTGTCAATTTCAATGAGGTTTTTTATTGGTTCAATGAGAACCGCATTAGTGGAGAGACCAGCTTTTACAACAATGTCATCAGGAAGATACAAAGTTTGGCCCCTGGTGAGGTGATTGCGCAGATTTTTCAACAGGTGAGGGGCTGTTATAAACCATAGCTTCCGATTCGAATCGCAGGGGTGTGTAGCACTGCAATTTGGCCGACTGTGCTTGCCGACTCTGACAAGAAATAACCTCCATAGAGCCTGATTGCCACCACCCATATCTGAAACAACAGCATCTATTTTAAGGCCAATGTCTTCACATGCTCTTATCATTTTCAAGAGTTCTTGCTTGACAGAGAGTGTATGAAAACAATTTCCAGTCAAATGGTACCCAATGACCTGCTTCCACCTGGTAGTAACACCACCCAGCATAAATACGAGGCCATGGGTAGCCAAGGTGTCTGCAGGGAGGCTGCCATCTGCCAAGGGAATCGTAGGTCTGCCCAGTACTGCGTCAGCCGAAGGATCATATATGAGGCTTGGGGTGATCTGCATCTCATCCATCATGAGGCACGCATGGCGCTCGTACTCTGTCATGCAGTTGACCTGCACGTGATTGGAAGATACGAATAACTAACATGAAAAGTTAGGCAGGAAATAAAAGAAGTGTTAGTGTTTAAGTACATTACGTCGCACAAGTAGGCTGCAATAAGGTGCCATAACGTAAACAGCCCCACAGTCAAAGGTAATCATTCCGTTAACGTTAAGGTCACCTCCATAGACGCACTGCCCAACCAAGCATCCATTTGAATGAGGTCGACCAATGTAATGAAATAACTGCTTATCATGACACAAACACATGAGCCGTCGAAAGATCCCACTGAGAGCTTGCAATGCGCAAAAGCGTCGTCAGGAATATGCATGTTCCGTCAATCAGTGTTGATTCGTGGTTTTGGCCCAGCGCACCGATTCGGTACCCTTGTCACAACCAGAACGTGCAATGAACACTTTCGTTATTTTATATAACAACACACTTTATCTGGCCAATATCTCGCGCTACCTTACACTATAAACTATAAGCTTCCTATCACAAAACTCTCTTGCATCCTGTCATGATCAGGCAACTATCAAATGGATGTTTGATGGCTTAGATTGTATTGTAGTGTCCTGCAAGGCCTAGGTTGTTATTAGATGGGTTGCAGCTAAAATGACAACTCTATGCTATCTAACTTCCATTCAGGCAACCATGAAGTGCTAACAATTTTTCGGGAACACCGTGATTGTATTATGAGGCATGCCAGCATACGTACAGAAAACACAAACAAAAATTTAAAATATCGGCACTTCCATAGTGCTGCAAAATGGACAAATTCGTTACGATTACCTTAACAGCGAGAGAGCCCATAATGTCCACCAGCAGCCCTGGACGAAACTTGCAGTGCTCGATGTGACGTTGAAGTGTACGCTGTGAAGGCAATGGCTGGCCGAGCTCCTTGACCATATCATAGCCCCTCGAGCCGCAAGATAGGCGAATCTTCAGTGCTTTGGTCAATGTTTCCTTGGACCACACTGTGCCTCTTGGTGAACGATGCAAGCTGGTGAACTGGTCTTCATTTATGTACGAAGACAGGTGAAGCATAAGTTTCTTGTGCTCCCGCTCTTTCACTCTCGCCTTAGCCTTCGCAATAGTCAGCTGTCGTTCCAGAGCCTTTATTCTGGCCAACAGAGCTGCATGTGAGGCTGTACCTGCAAGTAAAGGATGTATACTTAAATAAAAAACAATGACATCTGGGTTATTCTACGTGAAACGTCCAAGTCATTTCAGCTACCATCTCAAATGTATTTAAAAAATAGTACAGATCTGTTGAACTGAAAACAGTCTGCTGCTAGATTCTCTTGGAGGAAATCTCTTTTTTTTATCGCGTGGAAATCCTTCCGAATTTTGGAGAGTATCGTCGGAGTGTTGTTTACGAAAATAATTTATGGCGAGGGTATTGCATCTCGTTGCAATACCAAGTTTAGTCTACATATTAAGGAAATGCGTTTGTGTAAAGCAGGGGTCTCAAACTCACCTCAGCCAGCGAGCTGAAGACACTACATTGAGTACTGCAAGGGCAGGCGCAGTGTGAACTAGTGGGCGAGGGGATCGGTGGGTGCGTTTGAACAATATGACAGCTATAGTTGCCTTTTGAAACAGCGGTTTCCCCATATCACATATGTGTCTAATTTACGAAGGGTATTTAGAGTCAGGGTTCGAGAAATAACGATACCTATCTTCGTAATGACTGAAATCGACGCCAATTCTTGAATGAAGAGTTTTCGTTCCACGACCATGTTTCAACGTGTGATGGCCTAATGGACTGCGTCACGAAAAGAATGCTTGAGGCCGGCCATGTCTGTAGAGCTCATGATTACACTTATTAAGAAAATGAAAAAAAAAGAAATACGGGACGAAGACAGTCCTCTGCAGGCTGCAGTCAGCATGTTTCAGACCCCTGGAGCGAGTTCGCAGCTTAACAATACATATTATTGCTTTTTTAACACGAAAGAGTTATATACTGGGGTCCACCAAGCCAAGTTCAAGCAAAAGTTCAACATCGCTGCTGCGAAATTCAAGCACCCTTAGAGCAAATGCTGTGTCTTTATACAGCAATAAATAAGCATGGCACCGATCAGCTTAGCTGTGTATCGACATTGCGTAGATTAGTGCTAGCTTCGAGCCATTTTTTAAAAAAGCTCTTCCATTCAGTTCCACGCCGTCATGGAATTCGTGAAGCGTGTATACATCTGTAGCTTCATATGGACAGTGATAGCTAAAAACAATCACGGGAATGAATAAATTTTATTTTCGCAACAAAACGTAAACAAATTCCCTGCGCATAAACTGCAGCGTTACGAGTTTCAAGTAATTGGAAGTTTCAAAATACGTACGCTTCACCTAAGCACATGCAGTGTGAATGCGCTTCCTTAAATAGCACTGCAAGTGCATCACATGGTATCATAAATGCGAGTAAGTTGCATAACTTAGGTCTGCTTCAAAAGACAACGGTGCGTCAGCTTAGCTGTACAGTGAAATTACAATAAAGTACAAGCAGCCGATACAGTTTAAGCAGGTCTACCTTTTTCAGTATTCTTTGTTTACAACCATTATGTGTGTAGCAACGAACTCCAAGTGGCCCAGCTGTGCATGCGCACAATCACTGCAGTGTTTTTTCTTTTTCGTTGTGGAACTACGCAAGCCAATTTCATGGTCATGAGGAGATACTTCCACTAGGATGATGCATTTACGAACATACAAAATAAAGTGCTAATAAAAAAACTTAAAACCATGTAGTGCGAGTACACAACTCTTTTTTTATGCAGCAAATTGAGTTGGTTTCTATAGCCCCGTAGTAAACTTGTGCAATAGTGGGACTAAACTTCAAAAATTGTTTTCTCCACTAAAAGAAAAAAATAGTTACGTGCATGATGCAATAAACATACACCTGCTTACTTGGTATACTGCACGCAGAACTCTGTTGCACAATGTCCAGAGTACCTTGGCCAACCACTTCTGCTTCATTGAAAGGTGGGGCGTATCCTCTGGGGACATTTCTACAAGATAGAAGCCACCCATCTCTGTTAAGTACAAGCATTACTTCCACGTCCACACCATGAATGTCACCGCAATCGTACCTTGAGTATCACTCTCATGAGATCCGTGAAAGTAGCAATGGTCATGTCCTATTGAGCTGCTGTCAATGCTCATGCCATTTCCGGAAAATGTCGTTCATAAATGAGCAGACACTATAAAATCAAACGAGACAAGGGTAGTACAATTGATTGAAATGCCGTTTTATTCAACCATTCTAGCAGCTGCTTTCACTTAAACCGCTCCAAAGAAGTCGACGCTTTGTTAACAAACTTTGAAGTCTCCTTATACGCCAACCTAGCAAATTCACTGCACTCATTGTATTAGTGTTTCAATGTTTATTGTCACACAGTTCCTCAACTTCGGCACCTGAACACAAAACTAGCGTGTATGCCACACTGATGGGATGCCTGATGAATACGTGAGACACAACATTGCTTCGAGTCTTACGCGTATGCTTTCATGTACACGTAATCACAATCAATGGACACATTCCTTTTTACTGTGTGCACGTAACATTTGTCGCTACAAATATCGAAAAGGGCGCATCGATTGCATAAACCAGAGATCATGTTCAGCTGTGCAAATTAAGGCAGGGCAGTTGAATTTCATGCAACAGTGCACGTAATATTGCTGCAAGATTTAAACATGCACAAAAGGAAAACAAAATGCATTGGATTTTGTTGCATGGCCTCCAACTGCTACCACGTGGATTGCATGCAACAATGCGTACATGTGTTTTATTTGTGCACCAAAATGCATTTCTAACTTGGTGAAATGAAGCGGTATAAACAGACCAACAAAAAGAGAGACACAGAGGAGAAATGACTGCATTTTCAACTGTTTGCAGTAGCAAGGAGCGCACAACCCTTAAATGCTGTTTGCTGCCAAGCGGCTGTCATTTCGAAACTCCGAAACCGTAAAGCGTCATTTCAGCAATGGTGGCTTCAGCTTAAGACAATCAGTTTTCGATTAGGGGACGTCCGAAGCACTCAATTACTCGATGGCCCCAACGGGCAATGCACAAAACAACCAACACGGAGGGCCAGGTGCCCCAAGCACCGCAGTGGTCTCAGCGGCTCACAAAGCTTCGATGCGGTCGCTAACCCCTGTCGTCACTTACACATGACAACATTAACGCAACTGATCATGCGGTGTGCTTCATACGTGCGTACATCTTTAATGAGTCCCTTTGCTGCAGCCCAGAAAGTTATATTGTAAAATTATGCGTAACGCATAAAGCATGCGACTTTTCCCTCATTAATGCGTGCGAGTCCGTAAGAAATACACCAGGTTATTTCGAACAAAGTGATTAGCTCTTGCAAGTGATTCCTTGTAACGTATTGATGACATAAATAACGTTAAAACTGAATTTTCTCTCTCTCCGTACATGTTGATTTTTTTCACAGTCTATCGATTTCTTGCGAATGCAGAATGTTCTTTAATTCAAACGTGAAGACAAAACGTTCCTGTGCCGGCGTTACCACTCACAAATAAAGTGGGGGTAGGGGGGGGGGGGGTTGGATGGTATGCTGGCAGTGCAAACTAGCAATCTTGCAGCATCGCGGGAAAGCGAGATCAGCTGTGATGCATTTTTACTCCACTGCGCCTTTCAGTGTAGTCATCCCGTGCTCACCGCAGGAACCAAATATCGGTCGCGTACAGCCCGACAATCTCTTTCAGTAGCTATGTTCAAGTTGCTATGTTTGTTTGTCTACCTAAAAACTAAACGTGTAATGCTCCTACAAGATATCGAGTAGTGCGATTATTCAGATAATGCAGCACGAGTAATACAAACAGCGCAATGACATACCTGAAAGCAGAGGTCTTTTCGTGCGCCTTCGCTGCCGGGAAGGTTTAAAAAGCGTTGGCGCAGCGTCGCGTCTGAGCTTCTTTACGCCGCGTTCAAGAGCAAGTGGCTCAAACTGGTCTGGCGTGAAATGCTCCTGAAAATGCAGTCATTTAAGCTGTATTAAACCGTACATGCATACGCACAAATGTTTGTAACGAAGGTCACGTACTAGACGCGCGTTAGACGCACGTTGTGTAGCGTTTCTACAAAAGCCGATAAATAAACTCACCTCGCAAAGCCGCGTCAACGGCGTTGCACGGAAGTCCTCGCGTGAAATGTTTTGTAGCCACACTTCACGGCGTGCACTATTCCGGATGCCACGAGGTATGTTGTAGAGCGAGAAACCATCTTCTGTTTTGTAGCTGCAGCCTACAGCACAACAACCCGGCATTGTTCAAAAATTGGCAAGTACTTAACGTACTCAAGATCCACTGCGAAGCATGCTTGGCCGAGCGACTTCACGCCAAATGGAACGCTCCTCTTCTACAGCTGATGTCTTGGATACGATAAGGTCCCTAGTCTAGGGACCTTAGGATACGATCTCGTCTTTCGTCGTGGCAAGAATCCAACTGGAACCATATGCACATGCGCACTCGTTTTGAACCTTTTGCTTTATAATAAATATCACCACCACCCACTAATACCGTCACGTGCAACGAATTCACCTATCACAGACCTTGGATGGCAGAGAAAAAGAGGAGTAATCGAGAGAGTGAGGAGGACGGCTCGAGAACAATGAGTGACGCTACCTTGTTTCGTCTAGGGACCTTAGTCTGGGTAACGCATCGGCGCGAAATACAGCATGTCGCATTTCGCACAGGTTGCCGTCGGGCCGTGCCGACTTAAGCTGGTCGAGCCAGTCGTGCCTGGCGTCAGACTATAGAGTGCTCGCGTTTTGCTAACGTAGCGTCGCTGGCCCAGCGTGCGCGCCCGTCAGCGCTACATTGGAGTATATTGGACCCTCCATGATGCGCTCGCGACCGTTTTGCTAGCTACACATATACCGAATTTGGTGTTAAGTAACGTCAATGGACGACGAAAGTATATGACTGGTACAAACATGATGATCCTGACACGCGTGTCATGTAAGAACATCACAACATACCAGGCTCATAGCGTGCTCGTGGTCGTTTCGCTAGCTCCACATATACCACTTTTAGTATCATGTGATATGACTAGATGACTAAGGTAAACGACACATCCTAACATGATAATCATGACACGGAAGACATGTACGGTAACATTTACCTCCACTTCGTAACGTTGTGCTAATTTTAAAATGACATATCAACCTTTCTCATGCGTGCTTCGCATGTCATCGATTCCCACTGTACGTGGGATGTGCAATTTTTTCGCCAGTGCATGCCGCATGCTTACGTACCCGTTACACCATCGTATTCAACGTTACTTTTCGTGCGTTTCTTTCTCAATTACTATTTCGGTGCCTCGCCTAAAATTGCAGCACCCAAATGAGCTCCAACGGAAAGATGAAGACACGCCCATCTTTGCGGCCAGGACGCATACAGCCAATCAGCGCCGTTTACTATCGGCAATGCACGCGAGGGCAGAGGAGCCTGCACATTGACACGAATGATGCTACTTTAGTTTTTTTTTCAGGGACTTTAAGCTGGCCAAGACTGTCCCGACGCTACAGGTGTTTATTTGCCGTTTGCACTTCAGCCAACGTACGCTTTGTGGCGTAGTGGTTTGCGCCATGATCCCGGATTCAAAAGATTGCTGGTTTGACTCAGCGCGACAAATATTTGTCTTCGTTTTTTCTTTGCAATCTCTTAGTAATATATTTTTCAACGTTAATTCCGTGACAGAAGCACGTCAGTCAAGCCATGGATGTTTTTTAAAGTCACAGCTTGAAGCCAAAGTATAAGCAAGAAGCAGTGATTTTATAGCGACAAATTGTAATGTTCTATGAAGTGAGGCTGGCCGCTAACTCTTCTGGATCTGATCTCGCGTGTCTAAACGAAACGCTGATGTAAAAAAATACTGCCGCACCAGTAGTAAGTGATTCTTAAATGAAAAGAAGGTGAAACTGAGCCCCGTATCTGTCTCTCAAGGGGAGGACATCTCAACAGTAGCTCACGAGTGTTGGGGGCTAGGAGGGATTAAAAGGATATGATTAAAAGATATACATAGAGATAGAGAGAGCGGAAGGAGAGAGCGAGGCGCAGGGACAGGCACATACGGAAGTAAGGAGAAGATAGGAAAGAT
>NC_051174.1:17021407-17073907 GCF_013339725.1 Rhipicephalus microplus
GTAGGGATACGAATCGCGCTTGCCGGCGACGGGCTCGGTCGTGTTGTATATCGCACGCACGAAATGCATCGCGAAGGTAACCTTCGGCGCTAGCAGTTCACCTGTGCTTTGCGACCGCCTGGAAATTGGCCGCCATTGCCGTCGGCCTCCCGTACGCTCGCTCATCGAGTGCTCGCCTGCCTTCGCCGCCGCAATGAGCTCCGGGCAGACGATATTGGGCTGAGACCTCGTCGCTGTGTTGGGAGTCGTCGAAAACACGTTGCGGGTTCTCGTAATGAGCTTGGTTGTAGTATGTCGCGCGCATTAAGGGCACCAGCACGGGCTAGCGGGGCTTTCGCTAGCGTCGGAACCCACTGAAAATTGGTCGCCATTACAGTTGGCTTTCCCGTCAGTCGGTCGCAAGCAGCTCCGTGCCGTCCGTTGGCCGCGGTGGCGGACTCGCGTTTACGCGCTGCACTCGCTCGAGTTTGTAGAAAAGTGCCGCATTGCCGTCGATTTCTTCGGCGCTAGCTCCAAACCAGCTCGGCGCTGTTCGTGGGGGCGGTCAAGCGTACGCTTTCTCTCCTGTTCGAAGTTCGCTGGCGGCAGACACTCCGCGTGCAGCGCCGTGTTTAGTCTCGTGTTCGCTTGCTCGAGCTGAACGACGTCGCTCGCTGAGGACTGGCCGACTTGTAAGTGGCATGGTGGTTCGCGGAGTTGTGGCTGTGGCCGCCGCTTCTAAGCTGTTGCGCTACGGGGATCGAAATGAGTCTTTGATGATGTGTGACATCACGGTGAAATTATTACCATGTCATATGTCACATATGATTTCATTTCATCTTGCACGCATTTCTCATATGCATTTGTATTCATCCTGTGTCACGTGTGACACACTATTTTACATACTTATTGCGCAGCCGTGAGCACACGCGATGCTGAAGACTGTGCGCTGGCGTCTGCGATGCCCGTCATCCATCTCTTTCGTCAGAGCAGCTTGAGAAGGACTGTGCGAGATGTGAAGGTAAAGTTATTTGTGTGTCATATTTTACACGCCGCATGTTTAAATATTAACTTGCGCGTACTTGTCATATGCGTGCATCTTCATCTTCTGTCACGTGTGTCTAACTATTTTCATTAACTTATTGTACGTACAGCCGTGGGAACACAACAGGCACGAGGTTGCGTGCGCTGGCGTCTGCAATGCCTGTCATCTATCGCTTCCGTTGGAGGAGATCCACAAGGAGAGAAAAAGATGTGACTACAAGACTAGACTTGTACACTTCACCATGAATTCACTTAAAAAAATGGAGAAACTTCATGTTTATGTAGAAAAATAAAAGATTCGATGTCTAACTTTTGTCTTTCGTTGTTGCCGTGACTGCGAAAGTAGTTACACATAGGTTGCTAACTAGTTTTTCGCATGTTCTTTTCTGAGCAATTTGTTGCTCACTGCGCAGAAAAACAGGTGAAAAAAATATTGGGCCTGGTGGAAAATAGACAAAAAAGAATGTTTGAACTGGGGATAAAAAGTTCATCCGATTGGAGTATTTGAGTGGATCAGCCGTTCGTCCGGCGAGGTGCAACCGTGGGGACTAACGGTTGCCCGGTAAGGTGTAAATGTGGGGATTAACAGTTGGCCTATAAGGTGCAAATGTGAGGACTAAATTTTAGTCCTTAGAGGTGAGTTGTGGGACTAACAGTTACTCACTAAGGTGTAAATGTGAGGACTAAATGTTCGTCCCTGGAGCTCGTCTGCGGGTACTAACTGTTAGACCCGGTGCTGTTAGTCCTTAATGTGATTAATGGTTGCCCCATTAGTCCCCAAAAGGACAAATCACACATCCTTTTAACACCCTTTTGCCCTAGAGTGTGCCTACCCAATTTTACGAACATTACATATGTACTCCTTTGATGAATAGGAGAACTAAGTCCCAGTTAGAGTGATCAGGCGTCACATACATAAATAGCATGTCACCGAGAGTAACATTAAAGCGCTCGGTAGCCCCATTGGTTTGAGGGTGGTAATCGGTACATGTGCGATGTACAATAGCACACTCAGTGAGCAATTGTTCAATGACCTTGGACAAGAAGGCGCGGCCACGGTCACTGAGGAGTTCTTGAGGGCCTCCATGACGCAACACAAAATGATGCAGTAGGAAAGTGGCAACCTCCTGTGCTGTAGCCGTTTGAAGAGCAGCGGTCTCCGCATAGCACGTTAGGTGGTCGATAGCAACTATTATTCCCCTGTTGCCACTCGGAGTCAATGTAAGGGGCCAATAAAGATCTATTCCGACACGTTCGAAGAGTCGGGAGGTCATGGTAAAGGCTGCAGTTCACCGGCGGAGGCCTGTGGTGGAGATTTTCGGCATTGACATTCGGCACAAGGGCGGACGAAGTTGTGGACGAAGGTACACTTACAACCCAATAGTAACAATGTCGAAGCCTTTCGGAGGTCTTGAAGATTCCTGCTTGGCCACATTGTGGGTCAGCGTGGAAAGAGGAACAAATCGGCGACCTCAGGGTTTGTGGAATGACGAGCCGCCACTTGCGTCCCTCTGGTGCGTAGGTGCGTCGACAGAGAAGCGTGTTACGTACCAAGAAGTGGGGAACTTGGCATCGGAGCGTTCTCGTCTTTGGGAGTTCAGAAGTGTCGGAGAGATGATTGAGAAGAAACGCAGTCCATGGGTCATTGCATTGTTCGATAGCAATGGTGTCAAAGTCAAGAGCTGACAATGTGGGATCGCAAGCGGAGCCAGCTGTGGCATTCTGGGAAAAGGGGGAACGGGAAAGAACGCCGGCGTCAGCATGCTTCCGTCCTGACCAATAAATCACGCGTATGTCATAATGTTGGATTTTGAACGCCCAGCGAGCGAGGCGGCCAGATGGGCCTTTTAACGTCGAAAGCCAGCACAGCGCATGGTGGTCGGTCATGACGTCAAAAGAGCGACCATATAGATATGGGCGAAACTTTCTAAGGACCCACCCAATGGCCAAACACTCATTTTCGGTGACGCTGTAGTTGCTTTCTGCCTTGGTAAGTGTGCGACTGCCATATGCCACGACGTATTCCTAATGCCCCGGTTTACGCTGTGCGAGCACAGGACCCAGGCCTACACCACTGGGGTCGGCGTGGATTTTAGTTGGAGCTTCAGGATCGAAATGGCGTAGAATGAGTGGCGTCGTGAGAAGCCATCGCAAAGTGGTGAAAGCCTCGTCGCAGGCAGGGGACCACGATGAGAGGTCTTTACTTTTGCCGAGGAGTTGCGTGAGAGGTGATATAATAGACGCAAAGTTTCGGACGAATCGGCGGAAATACGAACACAAGCCGATAAAACTCCGAAGTTATTTGACGGTGGCAGGTTTAGGGAACGCCGTAACAGCTCGCAATTGCTCAGGATCTGGGAGGATGCCTTCCTCAACAACGCTGCCCAAAATGTTGATTTGGCGCATGGCGAATCGGCATTTTTCAAGGTTTAATTGCAAACCGGCGTTGCTCAAGCAAGTAAGGACGTGCTGAAGGCAATGTAAGTGTGTGTCGAAGTTAGGGGCGAAGACCACAATATCATCGAGGTAACACAAGCAGATCTTCCATTTTAGTCCACGCAGGATGTTGTCCATCATTCGTTCAAACGTTGCAGGCGCGTTGCAAAGTCCGAAGGGCATGACGGTGAATTCATATAAGCTGTCTGGCATGAAAAAAACGGTTTTAGGGCGATCGGCCTCTGCCATCGGCACCTGCAAGTAGCCTTACCGCAAGTATAACGAGGAAAAGAACTCGGCACCCTGTAAACAGTCCAAAGCATCGTCAATGCGCGGCAGTGCATAGGCATCCTTCAACACGATCTTGTTCAATCGCCGGAAATCGACACAAAAACGAATAGAACCATCTTTTTGACGAGGACCACTGAAGACGCCTATGGGCTCTGTGAAGGTCGAATAACGCTTCTGCGAAGCATGTCGTCTACTTGGTCAGCAATGACGCGGCGTTTTGTAGCGGATACGCGATATGGTTGTTATCACCGCGGTGAGTGGGACCCAGTGTCGATGTGGTGTTCTACTGCTAAGGCACGGCTGAGAGATGTTTGTGCAACGTCGAAAGAATGACGGTAGGTCTCAAGGATGGTGAGGAGCTGTGAACGCTGTGAAGATGTCAAATTGTCAGCGATGAATGGTTGAAATATGTTTGCCGACGTTGGGTCAGTCGCGCAGACGACAGCCTGTTCACAGAAAGAGGTAGAAGGCACCTCTTTGGGGACAGCTAGAGTTCTGGTAGAACTGATTGTCTCGACGTGGCCAAGGCACTCGTGACAAAGTAGGGATAAATGCGATGACTCGTGATTATAGATTGGCAATGCGGTTGAGCTTTCTACAATGTCGAAAGCAGAAAAAGGCAGGGGTAGGGCTTTTCGGGCGACGAATGTTGGAGGTGGTGTGAAGAAGACCGTGCCGTGAGATATGGCGCTGCATGAAACTGGTACGAACGAAAAATAGAATGGCGAGATGTAGGTGTCGTCGTTCGCGAAAGGTTTAGTGGCATACCGGGTGTCGACGGACGCTCGATCATCCAGTGAGCGAAATTCAACCTCAGCTCGAGCACAGTCGATTACGGCGTTATGACGCGACAAAACTTCCCATCCCAAGATAATAGTATGAGTGCACGACGAAAGAACGATGCACTCTATCGTATACAGAACGTCCTGAATTGTTACGCGGGCTGTACATACTGCGGTCGGTTGAACAGGTTGAGCACTGGCTGTGCGAAGCGGTAATCCGGAGAAAGGCATCGTAACATTACGAATTGAGCGGAAAAATCCAGCATCGATGACAGAAACAGCTGCACCGGTATCTACAAAAGTGACAGTAGGGATATTTTTAACGAACACATCAATAACATTGGTAGGTGACGAATGAGGACTTGGGAAAACCAAAACTTGCGCAGTTCTTGCCTCAAAAACTGCGTCGTCTAGTTTTCCTTCTCGTTAGGCGTGGGCCGTCGACGCATAGGAGAAGGCGAGCGGCGGCGTGGAGAGGGCGAGCGAAGACGTCCCGACCGAGAGTGGTGGTCGTCCTGGTAACAGGCTGGCATGGAGTGGAGAAACCGTATTGCTCGTTGGAGTCAAGCGGGAAGAAGGGCTCACGGCGGTGGCGGTTTTCGTCGGTGTGCGTCCGGCGGCGGCAACACCTTGCGACGTGCCCGAGTTTTGAAATGCGTAACATATCGGGTGATTGTCGAGGGTGCGCCACGGGTTGGCGGTGTCAGTGCTAGTTCAGTGGACTAAGGGTGGGGGATAGCTCGCGCGAGGTGGAACGGAGGTGCAGGAGCTTGCGAGTTGGCATGGCTGCAGCCGCGGCCTCGTCGAGTGAAGCAGCCACAAGATTATGCTCGCGAGCAGCTCGTAGGGCCTCAGCGACCTCTTCTTGAATGACGCCACGGAGAGGCGACGGTAAAGCTGTGGTAGGTTCTGGTGTGAAGGGCACCAAGGAAAGCTGTCGTGCGACTTCTTCGCGAAAAAATGCTTTTTTCGGCTATTAGTAACGCTTGGTCATGACCATTGGTCACACTAGACAGTGATGCCGAATCGTGCGCTGAAGGGCGTCTTGTCAGAGCTCGCTGCTTCCGCAATTCGTCGTAGCTTTGGCACAGGCTGATTACGTCGTTAACCGTGGTTGGGCTTTCCTCCAAGAGCATTTGAAAAGCGTCGTCGTCGATCCCTTTGAGGATGTGCTTACATTTTTCAGCTTCCGTCATTGCGGTGTTCGTGCGTCTGCACAAATCGACACCGTCTTCTATGTAACTAGTGAAGGTTTCACCCCTTTCTTGTGCACGTGTGCGTAAACGCTGCTCGGCACGAAGTTTTCGGACGGCAAGTCGATTGATGACTGCTACAATGGACGTTTTGAAATGCGGCCACGTTCGGACGTCTGTTTCGTGGTTTCTAAGCCAAAGGTTGGCTACACCCGCGAGGTAGAACGACAGGCGTGTCAACTTGTCCGCGTACGTCCATCTGTTCAAAGCACTCACCCGCTCGAATGTCGAGAGCCAATCTTCAACGTCGTTTTCAGCTGTTCCGCTGAAGATTGGAGGCTTCCGCTGAGGAACACTGCCTGGACAGGTAGCCGGAGGAGATTGAAGCGTCTGCTGATCGGCGTCCGGCATAGCAGAAGGTAGCCGTCGAGAACGGAGTTCCAGGATGGTAGCGGGAAGGTATAGGGGACGGTACCCAGCACCTCTACCAAATGTAAAGGAGATTTATTGAGCGGAAAGGTTGTTGTTAGTAAGGCGATGCACCAGCCGCCATTCATGAACTCGAGCCTCTGCTGCACGCTCGATGCCCTCTTTATATATATATATATATATATATATATATACATATACATATATATATATATATATATATATATATATATATATATATATATATATATATATATATATATATATATATAAATATATATATAAATATATATATATATATATATATATATATATATATATATATATATATATATATATATATATATATATGGTGGGGTGATATTCAATGGATCCGGTGGAAAATGCAGTATAAAAAGAGGTCGACAACCGTGCGAAAAAACACTAGTTTTACTAACGTTTCGGCAGGTGGGCCTGCCTTCGTCGGAGTGAATGACGAAGGCAGGCCCACTCCGACGAAGGCAGGCCCACCTGCCGAAACGTTAGTAAAACTAGTGTTTTTTCGCACGGTTGTCGACCTCTTTTTATACTATATATATATATATATATATATAGCGCAGTTTACTCTAACTCCCCAAGGCGGGGACATGGCAGTGATGGTGGGCACGTTTCCACTCAGATCTCTTGTTAACCATCTGCAGCGAGCCCTTACACGTGGTGGTTGAGCGTGTGTCAGTTCATGAGAATGAGAGTAGTCTATACACAATACGCTGATAACTTGGACCATAACTGCTCAGACGCAAACTCCACAGCTGCATATACCTGAATATTTATGGGGCTTTTTACGAGCGGGAGCATTTTAGTAAATCTTAATATAAATAATGAATAAATAAATAAATAAATAAATAAATAAATACATAAATAAATAAATAAATTGTAGCAAAGCCTGCGAACAGTGGGTCGTCCTCTACAGCGCCTTCTAGTGGGTCACTCTCTTCGGAAGAAGAAGAGCAGATCGGGCAGACTGAGTGCGCACGGGATTACCGACGACGACAGGCCGCGTGGAACAAAACTTTCGTATAATCAGTGTCCACGTAATTGTTCCGATTACAAGTTTTATTCAGCCAAACTCACAGCAGCACCACTATTTTTGTTCTAAACTCATCCCCGTACAGTGTTACGTTGGTGCGAGCAAAATGTCTTGGCAGCGTGAATCCCATCGAAGACGCACAAGGTATGGATCCACCCGATGACACGAACTGCCGAAGTTCTAGTACGCTCAGTGCTGTTTCTACATCAGCTTCATCGTCCGCTGATGTATTCGGTTGCTGCATTCCCGACAACCTTACGCCGGGCCAGCGTTCTCCACTTCTGCACCTGTTGGAGGAATTCTGCTTTTCTTTAGATGTCGCTCAACCTTCGCTCGGTCGCACATCCACCGTTACGCATCACATCGGCACAGGCGCACAACCACCACTGCGGTAATGGCCATATCGCGTATCTCCAACAGAACGCTGTGTAATCAACGAGCAAGGTGACGACATGCTTCGGCGCTATTTTATTTGACCCTCTAACAGCCCCTCGGCATCTCCTGTCATTCTCGTCACGAAGGACGGTTCTGTGTGGTTCTGTGTGGGCCACAGACGCCTCACTAAGATCCCTCGTAAGGAATTGTACCCACTACCGGGGACAGATGAGGCGATTGACAGCCTGCAAAGAGCAGACGTGGTATATGTAGATGCAGCCGAATATACAGACGGTGGACACATGGCAATAGTCGCTTCAAATCAAGCGGGCCACCTGCTTGCTAGCGGCACCATTAAAACAGGAAATTCGGAAATCGCTGAAGAAACGGCCATAGCGCTGACGCTTGCGTCCACAAGGGCCAGCGTCGTAATCAGTGATTCTAAAACCGCGATTCATAACTTCGCTAACGGAAGGGTCTCGAAAGAGGCGTTAAGAATCTTAAATAACTTTCGCGGAGAGCGCGACGTTTATGTTATATGGACGCCCGCCCACTCCTCCCTCCCGGGCAATGAAACCGCACACACCCTAGCTCGAGAGTTAGCGAGCCGAGCAGGGGCAAGAATGACGCGGAGCCCGCGTGCGGAGAGAGACCGCATGTTCAGTTACAACGAAATTACCAAGCACTACAGATTAGGGAGGCAGCATTACCCGCCACCACACTCCTCATTAAATAAGCAGCAGGCGACAGCGTGGCGCCTATTACAAACAAACACGTTCCCAAACCCAATCGCTTATTATCATTGTTACCCGGACCTCTACTCAGACAGATGTAAACACTGCAATCAGCGGGCGGACCTCAAACACATTATCTGGGCTTGCCCCAACATCGTGAAGGGGCCAAACACATACATGAATACGGAGCAGTGGGAGACCGCGCTGCTAAGCTCAAGCATCGAGGACCAACTACAGCTCATCAGGCAAGCCGAAGATGCCGCTAGGGCCCAAGGACTCCTAGCTGCCATCTAAGGGAGGGGAGTCAACTCCTCTAACACTTGCCGTTTCAATAAAAGTTGTTTCTCACCCCTCGATTGGCGCTCTGGGTACTGGCAAGTACCTATGGCTAACGACTCTTCGACCGAAAGACCGCTTTTGTCACCCCGTGACGGCTTGTAGAAATTGAACCTAATGCCGTTTGGGCTGTGCAATGCTTCCACCATGGCACCTTTGAGCGATTGATGAATACCATTTTGCGTGACCTGAAATGGCACGCGTGCGTGTGCTACATTGACTGACGTTGTCATTTTCATTCCGGACTTCTCCACGCATCTTCAACGCCTGCGGCATACTTTGACGCATCTGAGCGACGCCAGTGTACAACTGAACCTAAAGAAGTGCTGATTTGCAGCTTGGCAGCTGACAATACTTGGCTATGTCAGTGTCCAAGGATGGCATTCTCCCTGATCCAGCTAAGCTTCTGGCCATGACCGAGTTCCCCAAACCGACATCTGTCAAGTAACTGCGCAGTTTCGTAGGATTGTGTTCCTACTTTCGGCGCTTCACCCGAAACTTCGTGACTATCATATCGCTGCTGAGGAAGCTCCTCGGAAGTAACGGGCCTCTCTAAAGCCGGGACTAGTTACACCGTCACAGAGAAAGAATGTCTGGCATTCGTCTGAGCCCTTATGAAGTTGCGACCTTATTTGTATGGTCACCTATTTGATGTCATCACAGACCATCACGCGCTATACTGGTTGTCGCCATTGAAGGATCCGACAGGTCATCTTGCCCGGTGGGCACTTTGCCTTCAAGACTACAATATCCGCGTGCTGTACTGCAACAAAGGCAACATGCTGACGCCGACGCTCTGTCGCGCTCTCCCTTGCCTGACGGCAATGCCCACAACTCAGCGTCTCATCTTGCCGTTTCTTCCACCAACATTCATACCATCGCTACTGAACAGCACAAGGATCAATAAAGTGCCTCACTGAGAGACTTGCTGAGGATCTATCCAATCAATCCACTCGCGCGTTGCGTCGTCAAGCCCACCATTTCACCATTCCCGATGACCACCTCCACTGACGAAATTACAACGGCGACGGCCGCCAGTGGCTACTAGTACCACGCAGTCTGCCGTCTGACATATGCGAGTTCTTTCATTTTGATCCACAATGTGTGCACTCCAGGGAATTGAAGACTTACCACCGCATTCACCAGCGGTGCTTTTGGCGTGGGATATACCGCTACGTGCAGAAATTAATTTGCTCCTGCATAAATTGTCAGCGCTGCAAAACTTCAACGCACTTGTCACCGGTAGGTCTACAACCTCTACCTTGCCCCAACAGGCTTTGTGGGCGCGTTAGCATCGATTTGTATGGGCCACTTCCACTAAAGTCGGTCGGTATCCGCCAGGCCATCGTCACTGTAGACCACCTCACGTGATACGCCGAAACTGCCACTCTCTCCGCGACTACAGCGAGCGATGTGGCCTCCTTCTTGTTCCAGTGATTCAAGCTGTAGCACGGTCCACCCCAGGAACTGCTCAGTGACCGAGGCCGCGTCTTACTGTCTGAAGTCGTTGAAGCTATTCTCAAGGAGTGCCACGTTGTTCGTTGCAAAACTGCTGCTTACCGCTCACCGACAAATGGCCTCACCGAACGCTCAACCGTGCGCTGGCGACATGCTCTCGAAATACGTCGCCACCAATCACACAAATTGTGATGCCATTCTACCGTTCGTCACCACCACATATAATACTGGCCCTCAGAGCACCACTGTCTTTTCACCATTCTTTCTATTTTATAGAAGGGACTCGTCGCACACCATCGACAAGATACTTCCATACAACCATAATGCGTCTCAGTGTGCACCCACTTCTGCTGCAACAAAGCTTGCTGAATAGTGTCAAGAGCTTGCCAAGGCCTTTACTTCGCATGATAGAGAGCGACAGAAGAGCATTCGCGCTGACACGAGCACTACTGCTACCACGTTCCTCCTTGGAGCGCTCATCTGGCTCTTCATCCCTACCACTGGAACTGGCCTATCTTCAAAGCTATTGCCCAAATACGAAGGCCCCTACCGTGTCATGGAACACACTTTCCCTGTAACATTATCGAACCCACCGAACCATCTTCGGACATGCGCCGTCTAGGGCGCGACATTGTCAACGTGGAGCGCCTCAAGGCCTACGATGACCCGCTCAGAGTAACCAGCTGCTAGGTCGCCAGGCGGCTCTCTTTTCGTACCTGGGGTAGCTGTGGGTCGTCCTCTTCAGCGCCTTTAGTCGGTCGCCCTCTTCGGAAGAAGAAGAGCAGCTCGTGCATAGATTCGGTACCCGCATTGACGGTCGCTGTCGTGCATCCCCGCCGAGTGTCCGCCAATAAATGTTCTTACAAAATGAATAAATAAAAAAAGAAATGGCAGCATATCCACGAGGGGTGAGATGACGAGTTGGGCGAAGCGGACGGGCAGAAGAATGGACGCACGGACAGACGGGTGGACACATGGAAGGATGGACGCACGCTTGGATGCATGGACGGACGCACGAACGGATGGTCAGACGGATGCACGGAAGCACCGAAGAACTGACGTACGATTCGCCCCACTCATCGTCATTCACTCTGTGGATATGCTGTGTCAGCGTTTTTATTGACATGCAATGCAAAGCAACTGGCTACTACGACTCACATGCATGCATGTATCAATATTCATGTTAAATACAATGCAGACAGAAGCTTCATTCGGTGCACTGGTTTAAACCGATGTCCTGGTGCTACAATACGACTCACTGGGAACCAATATATTCAGTCG
The DNA here is from genome assembly GCF_013339725.1 of Rhipicephalus microplus. Classification (NCBI taxonomy): domain Eukaryota; kingdom Metazoa; phylum Arthropoda; class Arachnida; order Ixodida; family Ixodidae; genus Rhipicephalus; species Rhipicephalus microplus. Next base: position 17,032,815 of record NC_051174.1, read on the forward strand.
CTTGCACATCGGGGATAACTTTTTTTACTTGCATCGACAATGAAAGGTAAAACACGCGAGACCTTCTGCGTTCTGAGTCACTTAGAAAAAAACGCCTGTCATAACTACACCGGCGAACGTATGTCAGCATAATACGTGCTAATACATCAACTGATAGATACATACTGCATTCTAGACAACCTCATAGAGCGCACGTCATGTACTCCTCTGAACGACATTCTAAGGAATAGGCGTACGCACGAGTAAAGGAAGAACCCACTTTTACTTAACAAGGGCAATTTCTTCGACCTACACTAAACAAAATGAACCAACGAAAGCGTAATAATAATAAAAAAAACTTCTGTCATTGTTTCATTGGCAGAGCACCGGGTGCGTAACTTGAAGGTCGTGCGTTCGTGTCTCATTTTCCAAAAGGGCCATTTTCTTTCCTTCTGTTTAGTTTCGCGTAACATCGTCATTATTGCACCACTGTTTAACAGAACAATTAATAAATACTTCGCTTTGATTGGACAAGATTAAGTTGGAAAAACTGTGTTGATATGGTCGCAACGTGGAAAGAACAGGACACATGGATTGGTTTTGACGAGAAGAGCAGGGCTATATTCGCAAACAAGCACAAAGACGCAAGAGCAGACGTGCAATGTTGTCTTCCCCGAAAAATGCCAGAAACTGCCACTCGTGATGTTGGCTTCTTTGTCCTCTGTTTTGCTCACGGCTAATAATCATGACATTAGCGTACCTTTTAAGAAGGCATCACCCCAAAGCTTTATTATCATGGCGGCAGGGTTCGTAGTCGCTGGCAGCTCACGGGTTCATTCGGACAAATAAAGCTTCATCCGAACTACGTGCACAACTTTTGGTGCATGTCTTTGACGTCTTAAACAATGTGGACTGCTGGAAATAACCTCGTAGTTAACACCACAGAGACGCTGGAAAACTTTATTTGGCCCGAAGTACCGTCTTGAGAGCTTCTTTGAGACCCCACGATGGCAAACCGGGGTCGAGACCCAAACTTTCTCTCCTGGTTCATAGTGCCACAAAGATTGCTCCTACTAATTATTTGACAAAGAGGATCAACGGGACGCTATGCGAGCGTCTACAGTGCCTCGCAACTTACGAGACGCTATGTGAGCGTCTACAGTTCCTCGCAACCAACGAGACGCTAGGTGGGCGTCTGGAGTGCCTCGCAACCAACGAGATGCTATATGGGCGTCTACTGTGCCTCGCGCCTGCTCACGGATCTTGGGCAGAGCTGCGCATGCCTCTGGTGTACGAGCACGAGCCGGGAAGACTGACGGAGTAGTTGTTCAGAAAGGGATACGTAGGCGGAACGCTTTTAGCAGACTCTTCTTTGTGACATAGCTACTTTTCTGGGCACAAGTTCGCCCTCAATAAATCATTGTGTGTGTTCCCCCTCTTGTATTACGTGACATTCTGGTGGAGGTGCGGGGTATGATTGGAAGTACCCTTGGCGCAAGAGAAAGAAGCCCTGACCCCTAGCGATTGGAGCCTGGCGGACTTACTCCAGTACACTAGCGTTCAAGTCGCCGCCTGCGAGGTGAGTCACCTAAATTCGGACCACTCCTCACTACTCCAGCAACACGGGCAGGGGTAACCGCCAATCTCAGAGAAATGGCCAATCCAGCTTCAACATCTGAACTCATAGTGTCTCTCCCGTGCTTACCTGAGCCATTCCACGGTGACGCGCACGAAGACGTGGAAGACTGGCTGGAGCATTTCGAGTAGGTCGCAAGGACCAATGCCTGGGATGAGGCGAGGAAATTGGGCCGCGTGTACTTTGCGTTGGAGGATGGAGCGAGAATATGGTTTGAGAACCACGAAGGGGCAATAGCGACGTGGGAAGACTTTCAGCACCAGTTGCTTGCTGCGTATGCCAGCACGGATCGCCGAAAAAGGGCAGAAAATGCCCTTCAATCAAGAAACCAACGAACGAACGAGAGTGTCAGCATGTATATCGAGAACATGTCCCGCCTCTTCAAGCGAGCCGATCCGAACATGACCGAAGAAAAGAAAGTGCGCCATTTGATGCATGGAGTCAAACAGGACTTATTTGCAGGCCTGGTTCGCAATCCTCCTCGTAACGTGGCTGAATTCCGCACAGAAGCCATGGCCATAGAATGAGCACTGCAGCAGCGTGCCCGTCACTACAATCGGGATGCCGGTAGTGAGCCCGCGGGCGTCCTTTTTGCAAAGCGAGACAGCAGCAACGAGACGCTGAGGGAGCTGGTGCGTTCCATCGTCAAAGAGGAGCTTCGTAACATTCTCCAACCGCAAGTCATGCCGACAGTTTCATTCCTCACATCCGTCATGCGTGATAAAGTTCGGCACGCCATTCTTCAGCCGGAACCAGAAGTGCAACCTCTTCGACTTCAACAACCCCTGCAGGAACGCCATGTATCAACGTACGCAGACGCTTTACACCAACCTGCCGTCCACAGTGCCTCGTTCGCGACTCGCGGGGCCCGCCAGTCAGCTCCGACCAGCCCAGCTTTTCTTGGAGAGCAGAGACCACGGAAAAGCGATGAGTGGCGCACACCTGACAGGACACCGCTCTGTTTTTACTGCAGAGAAGATGGACATCTTTACCGACACTGTCCATACCGAAGGGTTGGTCTGCGTGGGTTTTCCGTGTATGCTTCATGCCCGTGTAATGGAGAAAGGCCTATAGAAATAGAGGAGTATCTTTCAAGGCACGGATCTCCAGCCGCTAGCTTCCAGCACCAGCCAAGGTCACCAGCACCAAATCGTTATCGATCGCCAAGTCCGCGACGTTCAAGTTCACCACTAAATTCACGAAACCATCGGTCAACGAGCCCGTGTCAGGAAAACTGAAGACAGCGACCTGGGGAGGCAAGGCCACTGATGTCCGACTGAGCAAAAATCCTCCGTCAAGGCCCCAGCGAAGCAGTGACGAGCAGAACATGACGACGAATATAAATAAAGGAAAAAATTCTTTAGACTTGCGTGTTACTATGTACGGGCGGGAATTTAACGTATTAGTTGATACTGGTGCCGATTATTCAATCGTAAGCTATGCAATCGCAAAATATTTGAAGAAAGTCTTGACGCCTTGGAGCGGATCAAAATACGCACGGCTGGGGGCCATCTGATAACACCTTTGGGAAGATGCACCGCCAGGATCGGCATTCAGGGTGCCACTTATGTCGCTGATTTCCTAGTTCTGCCAGAATGCTCAAGAGACGTAATAATCAGAATGGATTTCCTGCTAGATAACGGCGCTATAATAAACCTGCCGAATTCTAGTATTTATTTTTCAACAAAGCTGGCCATAGACGAGGAGAAAGGAAGTTCTGCGTCGCGTGTTATCTACGGCAACGTAACCGCGCCAGCACAATAGAGGGTCCTGGTTGTCGTAAGGAATGACGCACTCGTCGACTCTGAAGGAATAGCGGATGGAATGTCGAGCTGCTGCTAAAGAAAGGTATTTGCATAGCTCGAAGCATTATTCGCTTACGTGGTGGGCTTGCCAACGTACTGCTCACTAATTTCGCAAATAAAATTCAGCATGTCGCAAAAGACACTGCCATCGCTTTTCTACACAGATTTACTGAAGTTACCGACTTACGTGCCATTGCGTCAGAGCCGCCTACTTCGGAAACTACGCATGACCCTGGAACATCAGTTTCAATCAGCCGAAGTCTATCGCCAGCCTAGAGGAAAATCCTGGAAGACCTGATAGATGAATTCGCAGAATGTTTTTCCACCTCATCAAAAGTACGTCGCACGCATATCGTGAAGCACAGGATTATAACAGAGGAAACAACCAGGCCAGTGTATCAACACCCTTACAGTTTCGCCGAAAGAACGAGAGATTATAAAGAGCCAGGTGCTGGAGATGTTGCAGGATGATGTCATTCAGCCATCTAGCAGCCCGTGGGCATCGCCGGTAGTTCTCGTGAGAAAAAAAGACAGCACGTTGAGATTCCGTGTAGACTACCGGAAACTAAACAGCGAAACCAAGCGGGATGTATACCCCTTACCACGTATTGATGACACATTGGATCGGCTATGGCACGCCAGATATTTCTCTTCGCTCGACCTAAAAAGCGGATATTGGCAAATCGAAGTGGATGAAAGAGACCGTGAAAAGACCGCTTTCGTAACCCCGGATGACTTGTACGAGTTTAAAGCACTACCTTTCGGCCTCTGTTGTGCACCAGCGACATTCCAGCGCATGATGGACAGTGTCCTCACGGGGCTGAAGTGGCAGTCATGCCTAGTCTACTTGGACGATGTTGCGGTATTTTCTGCAATGTTTGACCAACACGTAGAGAGACTGCGGTCAGTGCTTCAGGCTATCCAGTCGGCCGGATTGACAATCAAACCAGAGAAGGGCCAGTTGGGCTCCGACAAACTTCGTTTTCTGGGACACGTAATCAGCGCGGAAGGTGTTGGCCCTGATCCTGACAAGACTGCGGCGGTCGCAGGATTCCGAAAACCCAGAGACAAGAAAGAGGTGCGTCGATTTTTGGGCTTATGCGCTTACTACAAACGATTTGTAGAAAATTTCTCGAAAATCGCCGAACCTCTAAACAAACTCACAAAAGACGAAGAATCATTCGCTTGGGGTGCAGAACAAGAAACAGCTTTCAACGAATTAAAGCAACGTTTGCAAAGCGCGCCGATCCTTGCCCACTTCGATGAGACCGCTGACACGGAACTCCATACAGACGCAAGCAACATTGGTCTCGGCGCAGTACTCGTACGATGGCAAAATGAAGAAGAAAAAGTGATAGCTTACGCCAGCCGAACTCTCTCAAAAGCCCAAAAAAAACTATTCCGCGACAGAAAAAGAGTGTTTAGCAGTGGTATGCGCTATCAGCAAGTTCAGACCATACCTCTACGGAAGGCCGTTCCGTGTCGTCAGCGACCACCACTCACTTTGCTGGCTGGCGAACTTAAAAGACGGACGTCTTGCCAGATGGAGCCTTCGACTGCAAGAATACGACATTACTGTTGTATGCCGGTCTGGGCGAAAACACAATGATGCCGATTCCTTACCACGCTCGCCACTTGATTCTACTCCTTCAGAAGAAGACGACTCGACACTTCTCTGTGTGATGGAAGCCTCAAATATTGCGGAGCATCAACGAGCTGACGCAGAACTGCTCCCATTGATTGAACACCTCGAAGGGCGTGCCGGCCAGGTCCCACGTGCATTTAAGAGAACATTATCTTCATTCTGTCTTCGTGAAAATGTGCTATACAAAAGGAACTTCGGGCACAACAAAGAGAAGTTCTTACTCGTCATTCCGTTAGCAATGAGACCCGAAATCCTAGAAGCTTGTCATGATGAACTATCGTCTGGTTACTTGGGCGTCAGCCGGACATTTGCCAGAATTCATCAGAAGTATTACTGGCCCAAGCTGATGGCGTCCGTGCAGCAATATGTGAAGACATGTCGCGAATGTCGAAGGCACAAAAGACCACCATTGAAGACGGCCGGCCTACTCCAACCCATAGAACCGCCTGCTACACCATTTGAACAAGTTGGAATGGATCTTTTTGGACCCTTCCCAATGTCATTATCGGGCAAGAGGTGGATCGTAGTCGCCACCGACTACTTAACGCGGTATGCTGAAACCGGCTGCCTTGAGCGAGGAACGGCTGCTGAAGTAGCCAAGTTTTTCGTGCACAGCATAGTTCTTCGACATGGCGCCCCAAAAGTAGTAATGACCGACCAAGGAGCAGCCTTCACGTCAGAGTTGATGCAATGTTTGAGGATAATGACGAACACCAGCCATAGGAAAAGCACTGCGTACCATCCCCAAACGAATGGGTTAACGGAACGCCTAAATCACACGATCGCTGACATGCTGTCGATGTACGTGGACTTGGAGCATAAAACGTGGGATGAAATCCTGCCTTACGCAACGTTCGCCTATAATGCGGCCCTCCAAAAGACCACCCGCGTCACCCCATTTCAGCTTGTCTATGGTCGCATAGTCAATTCAACTCTCGACGTCATGCTCCCAGTCGACAATGACCACTACGAGCCATCTGACGTTGACGAATTTCTGCACAAAGCTGAAGAAGCACGCCAGTTGGCAAGGCACCGAATACGTCAACAACAGTTCAAGGATGCGGACTACTACAACCTGCGCCACAGGGGAGTCAAGTACCAGCCAGGTGATCAAGTATGGATCAAGTATGGACACAGTACGACGCCACGGCCTGTCAGAAAAGCTCATTCGACGGTACTTTGGTCCATACAAGGTCCTTCGCCGGCTAAGTAACCTAACCTATGATGTAATCCCTGACGGACAAGAGCGCTCGAAACGGCAAAACCATGCGGAGGTCGTCCACGTTGTCCGCATGAAGCCATACTACGAAAGAGAATGAAACATCTACCCCCTCGACTATTAACCTTCCGAATTTACACATCGAGACGATGCGCATTTTGGAGGGGGAGTAATGCCACAGAGATTGCTCTTACTAATTATTTGACAAAGACGATCAACGGGACGCTATGTGAGCGTCTACAGTGCCTCGCAACTAACGAGACGCTATGTGAGCGTCTATTGTGCCTCGTGCCTGCTCACGCAGGCAGAGCAGCGCATGCCTCTGGTGTACGAGCGCGAGCCGGGAAGACTGACGGAGTAGTTGTTCCAAAAGGGACACGTAGGCGGAACGCTTTTAGCAGACTCTTCTTTGTGACAAAGCTACTTTTCTGGGCACAAGTTCGCCCTCAATAAATCATTGTGTGTGTTCCCCTCTTGTATTACGTGACAATAGGAGACTGGTCAGTGACGAAGATTATAGCGCCTTGTGTCATAGTCCTGGTGTCGACGAATACGTACGCGGGCAAGTTGGCGGGCTTCTTCAGCAAGCTGAGTCATGTAGTCTGCACGTGTTTCAACGCCATCACTTTCATGTGGCAAAATAGCGTCGAGCATGCATGCGACGTCACGACCATGGAGAAGATGGAATGGTGTCATGCGTGTTGTCTCTTGCCGTGCCGTATTGTACGCGAAAGTGACATAAGGAAGTATCTCGTACCAGTTATTATGCTCCACGTAGACGTACATGCGAAGCACATCCACATGTGTTTTGTTCAGCCATTCCGTCAGACCATTTGTTTGTGGATGGTATGCCGTTGTACGCCGGTGAGAAGTTCCACTTAGGCTTAAAACGCGTAACAGTTTGACAGTGAATGTTTTTCCTTCGTCAGTTATTACTACAGATGAAGCGCCATACCTCAGTACTATATCTTAAATGAAAAACCGGGCTGCTTCACTTTCCGTGCCTCGCTGTAAAGCCTTGGTTTTGGCGTAGCGAGTGAGGTGTCTGTGGCTACAATTATCCATTTGCGACCAGCAGCCGAAGTTGGAAATGATTCTAGAAGATCCATTCCCACTTGAGCGAATGGAGTTTACAGTACAACAATTGGATGGAGGGGCCCTGCTGCTTTGACGGCTGGAACTTCCCTACGTTGGCACTCAAGACAAGTCCGAAAGTGCTGTTGAACGGTTGCCGTCAGTCTCGACCAGTAATACTTCTTTCTCACTCGGCATAACGTTAGTGTGTAGCCTAATGGACCGGATGTCGGTTCCTCATGGCACACCTATAGTACTTCTTTCTTGAATGGTGTTGGGACGACAAGTACGTAAGTGTTGCCGCTTGGAGAATAGTTCACCTATATAGAACCTCGTTAAGAAAACAAAACGATTCTACTTCTCTTGCGAAGACCTTTAGCATAGCATATGTGCGTTAGGGTGGCTAGAATGAGGTGCGTTCCTCCAAGAAATTAATAAGAGGTTGCAACTCGGGTTTTTCGCGTCGCTGCTGTGCAATTCTAGACGTGTTGACAACATTGACAAACACCACGTCGTCATCATCTTCAGCATTTGCGTCTTCTGATGCGGCGTGAGAAAGGCAATCGGCGTATGTATGTTGCTTTCCGGATTCGTAATTTATAGGCATATCAAATTCTTGAAGCTTGAGGCTCCAGCGCACCCATCGTCCTGACGGGTCGTTCACTTTCGTCAACCAGCAAAGAGAGTGGTGGCCGCTGACGACATTAAACGGGCGGCCGTACAAGTATGGGTGTAACTACAAGACTGCCCACACCACAGCAAGGCACTCTTTTTCAGTGGTGTAATAATTCTCCTCCGTAGAGGAGAGAGTCCTACTTGCATAAGCAACTACTCGTTCGACGCCATCTTGCTTCTGAACGCGCGCAGCTCCTAAGCCGACATTACTGGCGTCGGTGTGAACCACTGTCGGAGTGTCATCGTCGAAGTGTCTGGGAACTGGTGGGTTTTGAAGCGTTGTCGCAGTTCATTGAAAGCTGCATGCTGCTCTTCACCCTCACGAACGTGACATCCTCTAGGGTGAGTTGTATCAAAGGTGATGCAATATGAAAAAAAGTCTCAGTGAGGCGTCGGTAATAGGTGCAAAAGCCTAATAATCGCCTCACTGCCTTCTTGTCTGATGGCGCGGGAAAACTTGCACCAGCGGCTACTTTGTCTGGGCCAGGCCGTACACCTTCGCTGTTGACAAGGTGTCCCAAGAAAAGAAGCTATTCGAAGCCAAATGACATTTTTTTCTGGCTTAAGCATTAGACCGGCCGATTGTATCGCTAGAAAATATACCGAGTGTAACCGCTTCAAGTTCTCGTCAGATGTGGCTGAAAATACAATGACATCATCCAAATATACCAGGCCCGTTTGCCACTTCAGACCTGGCAGGACTGTATCCATGAGCCGCTGAAACGTTGCCGGTGCTGAGCACAAGCCGAGTGGGAGAACTTTAAACTCACAAAGACCATGGGGTGTCACGAATGCTGTTTTTTCTCGATCTCTTTCGTCAACTTCTGTTTGTGAATTTCTGCTCCGTAAATTCATCGGGGAGAAATACCATGCATGACGTAGATGATCGAGCACTTGCACTCGAAGCACTTGCATTGTCAGTTATTACTTCGTGAGTAACCTTTGTCCTTTCAAGTCGATTTCAAGCTGCAGAAGGCCGGGTGTTTACTCGTTTTATTAGGCGGCGTAATATTGATAAGATCATCGTGTGGATTTATTTGTGTTCTTGTCAGGAAATAAATTATACCCACTCATCCTGCCCGCTGTCACTCTACACATTCAGCCTTATTGGGCAGGGCCAACGTGACGCCTGTGTTTCTTTGAGTAAGCCTGCGCTGTGCTTACGGCCAAGCGATAACTTGCAGCACACTTGCTAATCTCACCTGCACATTCCAATTTTGCGCCACTGTAGCGCGCTTGCCTCTCCTCAAAATTCAGTCAGTTATTGTCAATAACGAGAAATTATCTTTCCTGCTTTTTACAAGTGTGGCCTGACCTTGTAAAGTGCGAAATATGCGATAATTTGATGAAATGAAACTTGCAGCGCTGAAATAATTTGCAACAATTTTATTCCGTGCCCATTTACTCGCAGTGCATTGAAAAGTGCTGGTGGCATTGAATTTCATGGAAAGCAAGTTTAAATTTGTTTGTTCTTTATCACACTGAATTTTCGAAGCGGAATCCAAAGTTGTGCATCGTACCTTTTTGCTGCCTCTAACGTCCTTGCAGCCATGAATCTCTGTACGGACATCTGGTCAAAGGCAACCCTCACTAAAGTGAAAGGCATCGATGACACTACGCCGCTCCAGATGTTCTCGTCACTTGAAACATCGAAGTTGGTCCTGCGTATAATATGGATGAAATAGAGATATATATCCACACCTGAATGCTTATTTCGAATTTTGTGAATGTGTTTTGTCCTTGTAGTAAGGCCCAGTTTAAGTCATTTGTTTCATGATTCTTTTAAGTTAACATTAAATGTCAGTAATCAACCAATCATTCAATCAATACTTTATTTAACGCACCCATGAACAACCATGAAGTATTTGCGCAGGCGCACGCATGAGCAGAATAATTAAAAACAACAAAAACAAACATTACAACACAATATACAGTGAAAAATCAAATAAAAAGAGCGAAAATGCACAGACAAAAGGCAATCAGTGCTAAATAGTAAGAACGAATAAAAAACAAGACGAGAATCATAGAATGGTAGTGAAAAATAAAGGGGAATATACACAACTATGTGAAAGCCTTCTTGAAAAACGCAAGGTGAATCTGTACATTGTGAAAAACTATCTAAATACAGTGCAAAGAAACGCCAGGCCTGCGCGAAACACACAGCACTTACAGCGAAAGCTAGAAGGGCGGCCTTTCACAGCCTTTTCTAAGCCCTCTTTGCGCCAGCATTTACTATGCTATCTTTCGTCATTCTTCGGCGAAGCGTGGTATTCGCTACGCGGTTGCTAGAGATTTTGTACAATTTTTATGCAGGGGCTCACCATGATGAAGAATTATGCGTAAAGTGGGTATAAGGCACAGTTGAATGGGGGATCAAGAATAAGTTGAAGCATTGAATGGGTTGAAGCATTGGACAACCCAGTCGTTACGCAACCCACACTGTGTGGTGCCTGGTTGTTCCTTTGGTGTTCTAACAGAACAGAACAGAACAGAAGGTTTTATTGTGCTAAATGAAGAAGAATACATGTGCATGATATACAGAAAGAGGTCCCATAGTCAGAGACTGCAAGGGGACCTCTTGTACAATGTAGAATTGAGAATGATTGTGATGTACATAGCAGGGAGACAGAGCTACAGTAAAATGCAATTGAAACAAATAAAGTAAGAATATACCCTTGTAATCTCACAGAAACAATTTAAAAGTAAGAATAACGTGCTAACTTCAATGACAAATAATTACAGAACGCAACTTACAATGAACAGGAATCAATTAAGAAACAGCAAAACAGGCTAGTTAGTTGACATGATATGATTTTTTAACTTCGATTTAATTACCTTCAGGGAACGGCATACTTTAATGTCGGAAGGCAAACTATTCCAAAAAGAAATTCCGGAAAAATGAATGGTTTGTTTGCCATAATTGGTGCGAACTTTTGGCAGTAGAAAGTTATTGTTAAGGGCAAACCTTGTGACATTGTTATTTGAGAGAATGGTAGTGAAATGTGGAAGTTGGTTATTTATAGTTCTATACATGTAAATACCAAGGTTATAATTAACTAGCTCAGATACAGTTAATATATTGTTCTCGTGAAGTAGTGACTTAGCGTTAGAGAGATATGGGCTTGATGTGAGAATTCTTATCGCTTGGTTTTGAATTGTCTGAACTGAAGTAAGATGAGTGGTGTATGTGTTGCCCCATGAAGTAATACAGTAAGAAATGTGCGAATGAACAAAAGAAAAATACAGTGACATAAGTATTGATGGATTGAAATAAAGACGAGATTTAATCAGTAGTCGAATGCCATACGTCATTTTTTTTTCCTAATATATGCAACATGTCGGTGGTATTTCAAGTTACTGTCGAGTTCAACGCCTAGGAATCTACAGCAGTCGCTCACAGGGATGTCATTGCGCGCAATTATAACAGGAGGGATAGAAGGCAAGGGTTTTTGTGGCGCTTTTATGGCGCTTTATAGAAGACGCTTTTATGGCGATAGAAATTGTATGGACACCCTCGGCTGGACTTTCGCCCCACCGTCGACATTTCCATCACTCACCATATATATATATATATATATATTTATATATATATATATATATATATATATATATACATATATATATATATATATATATATATATAAATGTACAGGGGAAGTTATTAGAACCAATGGAATGTAAATAAGAAGAAAGAAGAAAGAAAAGTGGATGAAAAAATTACCAGCCGTATATATATATATATATATATATAATGGAGAGTACCTAGTACCCTGCGCTTCGCCGATGACATTGCATTGCTGAGTAACACTCAGGGGACGAATTGCAACCAATGATTACGGAGTTAGACAAGGAGAGCAGAAAGGCGGATCTTAGAATGAATCTGCAGAAAACAAAAGTAATGTACAACAACCTCGGAATAGAGCAGCACTTCGAGATATGTAATAGTGCACTTCAAGTTGTAAAAGACTATGTCTACTTAGGGCAGGTAATAACCGCGGAGCCGAACCACGAGATGGAAGATACTAGAAGAATAAGAATGGGGTGGAGCACATTTGGCAAGCACTCTCAAATTATGACAGGTAGATTGCCACTATACCTAAAGAGAAAGGTATATAACAGCTGTATCTTGCCGGTACTTAGCTATGGAGCAGAAACCTGGAGACTTACAAAGATGGTTCAGCTTAAATTGAGGAAGACGCAGCGAGCAATGGAAAGAAAAATGGTAGGTGTAACCTTAAGAGACAAGAAGAGAGCAGAGTGGATTAGGGAACAAACGGGGGTTAAGGATATCATAGCTGAAATCAAGAAGAAGAAATGGACATGGGCCGGACAGGATAACCGCTGGTCGTTAAGGGTAACTAACTGGATTCGCAGAGAAGGCAAGCGGGTTAGGGGGAGACAGAAGGTTAGGTGGGCAGATGAGATTAAGAAGTTTGCGGGTATAAATTGGCAGCAGCAAGCACAGGACCGGGTTAACTGGCGGAACATGGGAGAGGCCTTTGTCCTGCAGTGGACGTAGCCAGGCTGATGATATATATTGTCACGAACAAAACAAGACCTGCAGCCAGGAGTTCACTTGAACCAGAGCAACGAAGATGTTCTCTTCTTCTTCGCGCTCAAAAACGCGTATGAGCCACAGTGGCTCGTTCATCAATGGCGGCATTACCCCCTCTTCCAAGAAGCATCGTCTCGATGCTGTATATGAAGGCAAAAAAAGAAAAGAAAATTAGATGAAAATTAGCATGCGAGCAAAATGAATGGCGTAAGGCGGAATAACGTAGTTGGTTGTTGGGACAAAAGTTAAATGAGAAATAAGAAAAATAGGAAAAATGTAAGGGAAAGACCAAACAAAAAGAAAGACGCGAAGTTACCAATAAAGTCAGTCACTCACTGGCGATTCACAGTGCGAAAAGTATGGTTTGAGACGTGAAACGTGAATGACTTCAGTTTGCGGGGTGAAACGGGAACGTCTCGAATTGCCTTGTGGGAGAACCTCGTAAGTGACGTCGCTGAGACGTCGCACAACCTTGTAAGGGCCGAAGTAGCGGCGAAGAAGCTTTTCTGAACGTCCACGCTGTCGGATAGGGGTCCACACCCAGACTTCATCACCTGGCTTAAAAATAACTTCACGGTGGCGAAGATTGTAGCGGCGCGCGTCTGCGGTTTGGTGACGTTGAATACGGTGACGAGCAAGTTGACGGGCCTCTTCGGCGCACTGCGCGAATTTGGCGGGATCCGTGTGGTATATTCCTAAGTTGTCGGGCAGGAGCATGGCGTCAAGCATCGTCGTGACGTCGCGACCGTGGATTAAGCGAAAAGGTGTGAAACCGGTACTTTCTTGAACAGCAGTGTTATACGCAAAAGTTACGTAGGGAAGTATGGTGTCCCAGTTCTTGTGATTGATGTCCACATACATTGACAGCATGTCTGCAATTGTCTTAGTGAGTCGTTCAGTCAGCCCATTTGCTTGCGGGTGGTAAGCCGTTGTTTTACGATGTTCCGTGCCACTTAATCGCAAGACTTCCTGCAGCATCTGTGCGGTGAAAGCTGTCCCACGATCAGTTATGACGACAGCTGGAGCACCGTGACGTAAGACGATGCTGTTAACAAAAAATTGGGCGACATCTGCTGCGGTGGCTTTTGGAAGTGCCTTGGTTTCACAGTAGCGTGTTAAGTAGTCTGTAGCGACGACAATGCACCGGTTTCCAGACGAAGACGTGGGGAATGACCCCAGAAAGTCCATGCCAATCTGATGAAAGGGCGCCTTTGGTGGGCCAATTGGGTGCAGTAGTCCCGCTGGTCGTAAAGGTGGAATCTTACGTCGCTGACAGTTGCGACATGTCCGAACGTAGTGCTTCACAGTCTTCGCGAGACGTGGCCAGTAGTAGGAGCGTTGAATCCGTTGCAGCGTGCGCGTATAGCCGAGGTGTCCGGATGATGGCTCATCATGACACGCACGTAAAATGTCACCACGAAGCGTAGTTGGCACAACAAGCCGATACATAGCTTGTGTAGGATGAAAGTTCTTTTTATAAAGCACTCTATCACGGAAACAAAGGAAGATAGTGAGCGTGCCAAGCTTCGAGGAAGGTGGGAATTGCGTCCTTCCAGGTAGTCAATGAGCGGGATGAGCTCCGAGTCGTGACGCGGTTGCTCAGCTAAGCTGGTTGCTGATACGGCAGAAAGAAAAGTGTCGTCGTCTTCAAGGTCAGTGTTGGCATTTTCGACCGGTGCACATGAGAGGCAGTCGGCATCGGTGTGTTTCTGCCCAGATTTGTGGACGATGGTGACATCGAAATCTTGTATCCGAAGGCTGCATCGTGCTAGACGACCTCAGGGATCTTTGAGATTCGCGAGCCAACAAAGGGAATGGTGGTCGCTAACTACCCTGAATGGGCGGCCATACAAGTATGAGCGGAACTTTCTTATGGCCCAGACAACAGCGAGGCATTCCTTTTCGGTTGCAGAATAGTTTTTCTCCGCTGGGGATAACGTTCTGCTCGCATAAGCGATCACGCGCTCTACGCCATTTTGCCACTGAACTAATACCGCTCCTAGTCCAACGTTGCTGGCGTCAGTGTGTAATTCCGTGTCAGCGCTTTCGTCAAAATGACCTAGTACAGGCGGAGCCTGGAGAAGGTTTCGGAGGGTGTCGAACGCATGGCACTGATCGGGACCCCAAACAAACGAGACATTGTCTTTTTTAAGCTTGTTGAGGGGTTCAGCAATCTTCGAGAAGTTTTTGACAAAGCGCCTGTAATACGCACAGAGCCCCAGAAATCGGCGTAGGTCGCGCTTATTTGTGGGCTAGGGTAAGGCGGCAACGGCGCGGGTTTTCTCGGGATCTGGGCGGATGCCGGCATGGCTCACAACTTGACCAAGGAACTTCAGTTCTTCATATCCAAAATGACATTTGTCGGGTTTGAGAGACAACCCCGCTGTTCTAATTGCCTGAAGAACTGCATTAAGGCGTTGGACGTGTTGTTGAAACGTGTCTGCAAAGACCACGACGTCATCAAGGTAAACAAGACAAGATTGCCATTTGAGCCCCGTGAGAACCGTATCCATCATTCTTTGAAAAGTAGCTGGCGCTGAGCATAGACCGAAAGGCAAAACTTTAAACTCGTACAGACCGTTGGGAGTAATAAACGCCGTCTTTTCGCGGTCGCGCTCGTCCACTGCGATTTGCCAGTAGCCACTACGCAAATCCATGGAAGAAAAATATTTAGCGTTGCGTATACGGTCCAACGAGTCATCTATCCGGGGTAGAGGATAAACGTCCTTTTTGGTGACCTTGTTCAGTTTACGGTAATCAACGCAAAAACGCAACGTACCGTCCTTCTTCTTTACTAGCACAACTGGCGAAGCCCAGGGACTGGTCGATGGCTGAATGACGTCGTCCTGGAGCATCTGCTGGACTTGGTCACGTATAGCATCTTGCTCTTTTTGCGACACCTTATAGGCATGTTGTCGGATGGGTCTCTCAGTGGGTTCCGTGATGATACGATGTTGAGCAAGTGGTGTCTGTTTAACGTTTGACGTAGTGGCAAAGCAGTCTTGAAATGAGCCGAGTATACGCAAAAGGCTTTCTCATTGAGCCGAAGGTAGTCTCTAGTTTACGTCGAGAGTGCTCACGAAGGCCTCGTCAGGGTGGTTATTCGATGAAAATGAAGTTAACGCAGACGGACCATCGTCATCGGCAAGTTCTTCACAATATGCAATGGCAGTGTGTCTCGTTAGGTCGCGATATTCGTCACTGAAGTTCGTGACCAGCAGGTGAGCATGCCTATTGCTAGGCTGAATGATTCCTCGGGCAACACAGATTTGTCGTGAAATAAGGAGAGACAAATTGGCTTCTGCAATTACCGCGTCAGACAAGTCCTGTCCCAATTCTACTTTGACATAGAGGCTGCTTCGAGGTGGGAGAGTCAGAGAATCGTCGGTAACCCGGAGCGCTCTTTTCCGGAATTGCGTACTGTCAAATGCAGCGCAAAAACGATCCTCGAACGACACAAGTAATTCACGGAGGTCGATGACGGCACCGTATTCACGAAGGAAGTCCATCCCTAGAATGACTGGCCGAGAGCACACGCGCAATACGAGGAAAGAGCCTGCAAATGTCGACGTACCTATTCGAATGCGTGCCGTGCACATACCAGTAGGCGTCACCAGATGGCCACCTGCCGTGCGCAACTGAGGTCCTTGCCACGGCGTGGTAACCTTCCTCAGTTCACATGCCAGTGTGGCGCTCATCACGGAATAGTCGGCACCGGTGTCGACGAGGGCGTTAACAGCATGATTGTCGACGAAGACGGCAATTTCAGCAGAAACAATCTTTTTGCTGTCGGAGGACACTGCAAAACCGGAATCACCCTCGTCCGGTCGTTGCGTCGAAGGAGGGTCTTTTACAGTTCGCCGGGCTGCGACTTCATCCGCAGAAGTCGCCGTTCCTAGTTTCCCCTACGGGGACTTGGTGACCGGCTCCTGAAAGGAGCGGAAGACGATGAGGGCAAACTGGGTGACGTAGACCGGCGAGGCGATGATGATCTCGACCGGTGGTGCCGAATAGTCAAAGGAGTACGTTGGACCGTGAGATAGGCTTCAATTTCGCGGGGGCGCTCACCGTAGCGCGGGCATCGAGCATCAGGGTGGAAGCCGCGGAGACCTAGTTGCCGGTATTGACAGTTCCGGTATACGTGACCCGCTTCGCCACAGTGATAGCAGAGCGGATGGTTATCCGAGGTGCGCCACGTGCTTGCCTTGCTACCACTTTGTCTTGAGATAGACGGCGGATAGGTGGGTGGGCTCGAAAACCTTGAGCCGAGAGGTGGGCTCGAAGCAGTGTCGTGGAATGGCTGCATAGCCTGGTACCTTGGCCGCATAGCAGTATCTGTAGCCGGTGGCGCAGGGGATCGCAATGCCGCTGCGTATGTCAGGACTGGGGCCTCGGGAATCGGCGGTGCGATTGGGGCCAGGGGTGTGACGGCCTGCCGGACTTCTTGTCTGATTACATCCGCGAGGGCTGACACAGGTGGATGGAATCCCACTGCCTGCAGCTGTCGCAATTCGTCCCGAACGATACTTCGAATGAAGTCTGCGAGGGTCTGTCTCTCGCTGTCAGAGCCGATAGAGCATGTGGTGGCCGGGATCTGGCGTTCGTATTGTGACGACCGCTGCTGCAGCATACGTTCCATCGTAGCTGCCTCACTGATGAACTGGGCGACTGTCGTCGGTGGATTGCGCACGAGCCCAGCGAAAAGCTGTTCTTTTACTCCGCGCATCAAATGCCGCACCTTCTTTTCCTCAGGCATGGCAGGGTCCGTGCGCTTGAAGAGCCGAAGCATGTCCTCGACAAACATGGATACACGTTCGTTCGGCCGTTGGTTTCTGCAGGATATGGCTTGTTCAGCCCTCTCCTTCCTCTCGGTGTTGCGATAGGCGTCACGGAGCTGTCGGCTAAACTCTTGCCATGTTGCAAAGGAGCCCTCGTGGTTCTCGTACCACGTCTTCGCAGAATCCTCCAAGTAGAAGTAAACTCGGCGCAGCTTGCGAACATCGTCCCATTCGTTGATACTGGCAACCCGATCAAAGTGGTCTAGCCAGTCATCAACATCCTCAAAGATGTCTCCATGGAACGGCTTTAGTGTCTGTGGCACGTGAAAAACATGGGCGAGAAGAGAATCATGGGCATCGCTGGTTTGGACCGCCTGAATTGTCATCGCAGTTGCTATCTTTCTGGGTGTCGATGCCAAGTAACCCAATTCAGGGGGTAACCCCCGCAGGCTACGGCTGATTCTTGCTCTGGGAGATGTAGCTGTGTCCACGATAGCCGACACAGCCGAAGTACACGTACCCAGCGTCTCCACCAGTAATGTCACGAACAAAACAAGACCTGCAGCCAGGAGTTCACTTGAACCAGAGCAACGAAGATGTTCTCTTCTTCTTCGCGCCCAGCCCCGCCACGGTGGTCTAGTGGCTAAGGTACTCGGCTGCTGACCCGCAGGGCGCGGGTTCGAATCCCGGCTGCGGCGGCTGCATTTCCGATGGAGGCGGAAATGTTGTAGGCCCGTGTGCTCTGATTTGGGTGCACGTTAAAGAACCCCAGGTGGTCTAAATTTCTGGAGCCCTCCACTACGGCGTCTCTCATAATCATATAGTGGTTTTGGGACGTTAAACCCCACATATCAATCAATCTTCTTCGCGCCCAAAAACGCGTAATAGCCACAGTGGCTCGTTCACATCAATGGTGGCAATATATATATATATATATATATATATATATATATATATATATATATATATATATATATATATATATATATATATATATATATATATATATATATATACGGTCAAAACGTGGTTTATTTCGACGTTTCGACCTAGAGTCTGGCCTTCATCAGGATTTAAGGTACAGTTTGTTGGTGCTCAGCTTTATACAATCTCAAATCAGAGGGCAAGGAAAGAGGAAAAAAAGAGAGAGAAAGAAGAGAAGGAAAGAAAAAAAAGAAAAAAAAGAAAAAGAAGAAAAAAAAGAAAAAAAGAAGAGAAAAATAGTATACGGTGGACTCCCCTCGGGCACCCCCCTTCCACTCTTCCTTCCAATTCCCCCTTCATCTCTCTCCCCCTTATCCCCTTCACCTTTCTGATGTCAGCGGTCTGTGTATGCTTCCTTTCACTAACGCTTTCCTCCCGACCAGACGGCGCCTCCTGGCACTGGCGGTTCGGTCTGGAGCAAAAAAGAGCTTTTTTAGGAAGTTCTAAGCCTTTAACTACTCGGAGTCCCGTCAACATTTCGTCGTAGAAAGAGGGGGGCCGCGTATTGTGGCAGAGGCTGGTAAGCGGACATTTTAGGAAGTTCTAAGTCTTTAACTACTCGGCGCCCTGTCAACATTTCGTCGTAAAAAGAGGGGTGCCCCGTATTGCTGCAGAGGCTGGTAAGCGGGCTCAATGTGAATTCCTTGCCCGCTTCTGGATTATGCGTGTAGTGGGGGCCTCCCGGCTGTGTACAGGGTTGCTTTTAGGCATGTCATGCATGGCACAATTGATTGGGTAGTAAAATAAAACATAAAACAGACGACAGCTGCACTTAGGAAGAGTAGTTACACTTGGAATTGTTTTGGGTTGTCCAGTGCCCTTCGCAGCTGCAGTGCTTTGAACTCAGTTACTATTTTCATTATTGCCGTTATTATTTTCTAATGCTTTAATTGCTGCAAGTGTACCAGGATTCTCATTTATTCCTCTATCGAGGGTGTTAAATCGGTGGATAAGGTATGACTCTCATTGTTCACGTTCTCGATTTGATTTAAATCCCGTCTCTAAGAGCGTTACTGATAGTTTGTCGAATGCATGGTCGGGAAGATTGAGATGTTTTGATAGAGGTAGACTTGGGGCTGATTTCGCATGAACTCTGTGATTATTGAAGCGAATCCTAAATGGTGTTTCTGTTTGTCTGATGTACTGCATACCACACACGTTGCATTCGAGCAGGTATACCACATTAGAGGAATCGCATGTTAGGTTTCCTCGTATGTTAATCGAAAACTTGGATTGTGTGCTGGTTGCTTTGTCTGTTTCTCGCATCGCCTTACATACAAGACATCGTGGCTTTAAACAAGGTCGGCATGAATTATTGGGGGGTGATGTGTTAATTTGAGAGTGGACAAGGGTGTCTTTTAGGTTGCGTGGTCGTCGGTAAACGACGCCTGGAGCGGATGGGAAGGCGCGTTTCAGACGTTCACTTTGTTCCAGAATGTTGTAATGTCGTTATGGATTTTGTTTACATTGGGGAAGTTTGTGCTGTAAGTCAAGCAGACTTTTGTTCGTTGTGCGTCTTCTCGTGGTGGTCGCTTCATAAGTAAGTCTTCACGCTTTAGTTTTGTCGCTTTTTGAACAGCGTCAATAATTACATGTGGGGGGTATTTTTGTTTCTCGAGCATAAGTTTTAGCCTCTGCAAGCTCGTGTCAAAGTCAGCGTCTCTAGAGCAGATTCGCTTAAACCGGTGAGCCTGGCTGTATGGAATACTGTTTTCACAGTGGCGTGGGTGATCGCTTTGGTAATGGAGGTATTGTTGTCGATTCGTTGGTTTGCGATATAGGGTTGTAGAGAGCTTCTCTTCTTCTATTGTTATCGTAACATCAAGAAAATTTACGGTTACTTGCGACTATGTGTTTGTGAAGTGTATGTTCGGATGTACAGCATTGTGAGTGTCGATAAAGCTGAGAAGTTCGTCCTCGCTGTGGGTCCAAATAAGAAAGATGTCGTCTATGTATCTTCTGTATAACATTGGTTTCAAGGAACTTTGTGCAAGAAATTCAGATTCTAGCTTTCCCATAAATATGTTGGCATAATTAGGTGCCATTTTGGTGCCCATAGCGGTCCCGCTGATTTGTCGAAAATACTCTTGGTTAAACTCGAGTGAATTGAATTCAAGGACGATCCTCGTCAAAGTTGCGATGGCAGAGAAATCTGCGGTGTTAGATTGTCTATGGTTTGTGCACATGTTTTGTAATGCACCCATGCCGTCATGGTGATAAATATTTGTATACAATGAAGAGACATAAAGAGTAACCAAGTACAAGTTTTCGGCACACACAGACCTGTAATGTCTCGAAGAAAATGTGTGGTGTCTTTTATGTACGACGCGAGGGTGCATGGAATGTGGCTTATTAGTTTGTCCACGTACCCTGATATGGGTTCAGTTATTGTACCGATGCCTGATATGATTGGTCGACCTGGGTTACCGGGTTTATGAATTTTTGGGAGGATGTAGAAGCGACCAGGACGAGGGTATGCTGCTCGCATCAGTTTGTGGTCAGTGTTGGTTATCTTTTCTGCATCCAACAGTTTCTTTAGTTCTGTTGATATGATACGTTTGTATTCGTCTGTCGGATCACCTGGGAGGCGTTCGTAAAATCTTGAGTCGTTTAGTTGGCGGTATGCTTCTTGTAAGTAGTTGGCTGTATTAAGGACTACAATTGCTCTTCCTTTGTCAGAGGGTTTTATTGTTATGTCTGTCCTAGATGCCAAATTTTTCATACTTATTTTTTCAGATTTTGTCAAGTTTTCTCGGTTTCCTTTCTGTCTGTGGTATTCGTGTACTATATCTTTCTGTACTGCAGCGATATAAAGGTCCAAGCACTTGTCTCGATTACTGTTCGGTGTCCAATCATTTGATTTACGATGGTGAATTGTTTCGTGGTTAGAAGGCCTGTCCAAGAAATATTCACGCAACCTTAAGCTTCGAGCGAAGTTGTCGAGGTGTCGGAGCAAGTGGAATTCATCAAAAAATCTTGTGGTCGGGCAGAAGCTTAGTCCCTTAGATAGCAGTTTTTCTTCGTCAGGTGACAAGCTCGTGTCCGATAAGTTTACAACCACAGTGTCACAGGGTGTGTTCCTAGATGGGTGCTCGTTTGTACCATTAGTGGTTTCCTGGGTGGTGGTGTTGTAATGATAAGGAACTATATCAGGGAACGCGGGTTTGGGCACATGGTCTCTTTTGAGTTTATGAATTTTTGTGGTCATGATGGCTTGGTGTTTATTTTGTTCAAATTCTGTTAATTGGGTGATTTCTTCGTTCGATAAGGTGTTGTGGCGGAGAGTGGTGTTGGTCATAGCGACCAGTTTCTTTACCTGCTTATCACTGTGATTAAGAGCGATTTCTGTTAATTTAAGAGATGCCTCAAGGAGGACGTTTTTCCATGTTATTTGGTCGTGTTCATCTAGATTTGTAGCGGCTGATGTGAGGGAGAGGGTCATACCCTTGGGGGCTATTCTAGCACGAAGGTACACTTGCAATGTTGATTTATGCATTTAATGTCTAATTTGTTTGTCAGCAAGTTTTTGTACTTTAGGGAAAGTGGCACTGCAACTGAGAAGCAATGAGCAGGACTTACATTTCAGCAGTCAATCCTCTCTCTCTCTCTCTCTCTCTCTCTATATATATATATATATATATATATATATATATATATATATATATATATATATATATATATATTGTTAAACGTTTATTGGTATTAAGAGGTAATAAATGCGTAGGTGACAAAGGGTAGAATGGAATCCCACTTTGTGTGCTCGGCGGCGACGTACTCGGAGGGCATGTCGCCGAGTGTATGGTTGAAGCGTTCGGTGAGGCCATTCGTCTACGGGTGGAAAGCAGCAGTTTTGGGGGGAAACAACGTTGCACTCTTTGAGCAAGGCTTCAACGACTTGAGACAGAAAGACGACGCGGCCTCGGTCACTGAGCAGTTCCTGGAGTGGACTGTGTCGCAGAATGAATCGTGGGAGCAGAAAGGAGGCCACATCGCTCGCTGTAGCCGCGGGGAGAGCGGCCGTTTCGGCGTATCGCGTGAGGTGGTCCACAGCGACAATGGCCCAGCGGTTACCAGCCGACGTTAGTGGAAGTGGCCCATATAAATCGATGCCTATGCGCCCAAAGGGCCTGGCAGGGCAAGGTAGAGGTTGCAGACCTACCGGCGACAGGTGCGTTGAAGCTTTGCGGCGCTGACAATCTATGCAGAAGCGAACGAATTTCTGCACGTAGCGGTACATGCCGTGCCGAAAGTACTGTTGGCGAATGCGGTTGTAAGTCTTTGATACTCCGGAGTGCGCACATTGCGGATCAGAATGAAATAATTCACATATGTCAGAGCGTAGACTGCGAGGTAGGACTAGTAGTCACTGGCGGCCGTCACCGTTGTATTTGCGCCTGTGGAGGAGGTCGTCGCGAAGGGTGAAATGGTGAGCTTGACGACGCAACGCGCGAGTGGATGGAGTGAATGGATCAGTCACCAAGTCTATCAGTGTGGCAATCCATAGAGCCTTGCGCTGTTCAGTAGCAATGGTATGAATGCTAATCGAAAAAATGGCAAGGTGAGACGCTGAGTCGTTGGCATTGTCGTCAGGCAAGGGAGAGCGCGGCAGGGCGTCGGCGTCAGCATGTTGCCTTCCATTGCGGTACAGCACGCGGATGTCGTAGTCTTGCAGGCGAAGTTCCCACCGGGCGAGACGGCCTGAGGGATCTTTCAATGACGACAACCAGCATAGTGCGTGATGGTCGGTGACGACATCAAATGGGCGACCATACAAATAAGGTCGGAACTTTGCAAGGGCCCAGACGATTGCCAAACATTCTTTCTCGGTGACTGTGTTTTTAGTCTCGGCTTTAGTAAGCGTACGGCTTGCATGTGCTACGACATATTCCGGGAACCCTGGTTTACGCTGCGCAAGGACAGCGCTGAAGCCGACACCACTGGCATCCGTGTGTACCTCTGTACGAGCGGTAGGGTCGTAGTGGTGGAGTATGGGAGGCGACGTCAACACACAGCGAAGTGTTGTGAAAGCGTCGTCGCACTGTGATGACCACGAATGGAGAGGCCCGTTACTTCCGAGGAGCTTCGTCAGCGGCGATATGATAGTCGCAAAGTTTCGAATGGAGCGCCGAAAGTAGGAACACAGTCCAACGAAATTGCGCAGTTCCTTGACAGATGTCTGCTTGGGGAACTCGGTCACGGCCCGAAGCTTGGCTGGATCTGGGAGAATTCCGTCCTTGGACAAGACGTAGCCGAGTATTGTCAGCTGCCGAGCTGCAAATCGGCACTTCTTTAGGTTCAGTTGCAGGCTGGCGTCACTCAGACGCGTTAAAACATGCCGAAGGCGTTGAAGATGCGTCTAGAAGTCCGGAACGAAAACGATGACGTCATCGAGGTAGCACAGGCACGTGTGCCATTTCAGTTCACACAGAACAGTATCCATCATGGCTCAAAGATGGCGGGCGCATTGCACAGCCCAAACGCCATGACGTTGAATTCGGACAAGCCGTCGGGGGTAACAAGAGTGGTCTTCGGTCGAGCGTCCTCAGCCATAGGTACTGGCCAGTACCCTGAGCGCAAATCGAGAGATGAAAAGAATTCGGTTCCTTGCAGGCTGTCAATCGCGTCATCTACCCGCGAAAGAGGGTACATGTCCTTACGAGTGATCTTGTTGAGGCGACGGTAGTCCACGCAGAACCACACAGAACCGTCCTTCTTCGTGACGTGAACGACAGGAGGTGCTCAGGGGCTGCTGGAGGGGCGAATAACATCGCGGCGAAGCATGTCGTCGACTTGCTCGTTGATTACACGGAATTCTGTGGGAGATACGTGATATGGACGTTGCCGCAGTGGTGGCTCTGCGCCTGTGTCGATGCGATGCATAACGCTGGATGTGCGGTCGAGAGAAGGTTGAGCGACATTGAAAGAAGAGCGGAATTTTTCCAACAGGCCCAAAAGCTTGGAACGCTGGCCCGGCGTAAGGTAGTCGGGAATGGAGGGACCGAATACATCATCGGATGATGAAGCAGATGTCGACACAGCACTAAGCATAGAGGAACTTGAGCAGTGAATGTCAGCGGGTTGATCCATAACTTGCGCGTATTTGATGAGTTACACGCTGCCGAGACATTCTCGCACCAACGTAACGCTGTACGGGGATGAGTTCACAGCAAAAATAGTGGTGCTGCCGTGAGTGAGTTGCACGGTCGCGAAAGGAACCAGCAAGCCTTTTCTTATGAAAACATGATGAGATGGCGAGAGGAGTGCAGCAGTGTCAGAAAGGCTTGCGCAGTAGAGCGACACCGCAACAGACGAGTTTGCAGGCACTTGAGTGTCGTCTCTGACGAGTAACTTGCTTGCAGCAGGTGGACTGTCGGCCGTCGTCAAAGAAGAGAATTGTGTGGGTTCTATTTCTGCTGGTGTGCGATGAATGACGGCGTCGTGGCGGGAGAAAAAATACAATCCTAGGATGACGTCGTGAGAGCATGAAGGAATTATGATGAATTCGACCGTATACATCCCGTCCTGAATCATAAGGCGGGCTGTGCACATCGCTGTAGGGATGAATGCTTTGGGCGCTGGCTGTCAGGGAGTGAGAGCCTGGAAAGCGGCACTGGTCACTTTGCGCAGTAATCGGCTAAATTTTGCGTCCATGAAAGATACGGCGGCTCTAGTATGATGCAGTATGAGGCAGATGCATGAACGCCTTTCACAAGCACGTCTATCACGTTCCGACGGACTTTCCTGAGGGCTTCCGCAGTTCGACAGCGTCGCAGCTCTTGCCTCGTGGACTGCGACGACTAGTTTTCCTAGTCTGCTCTCAAGTGGACGTTGCCACATCGGCGACAGTGAGCGACGTCGTGGAGATGGTGAACGGCGGGTAGACTGAACGGGGCGGGACGGCGGTGACATAGGCTGCGGTTGGTCATAAGAGCGACTTGATTGGCTGGGAAAGTCGGAGGCGACCTGCGTTTGCTGCACACGATTGCAATAGCGTGCTACATGACCGACGCAACCACAAGCAAAGCAGATTGGGCGATTGTCAGGAGTGCGCCATCGGTTCGCGGGTCCTATTCTTGTCGCAGAATGCGATGGGCAAGCCGGCTGCGTATGAGTGCATGGTAGGCGGCACTCGGGGCATGTGGGTGACGCCGGTGTATGTAGGCGAGACAATATCTCCTAAGGCCTGGGACCTCGCGACGGTTTCGGTGTAGCTTAGGGGAAGAGTGACAGAAATTGGTGGGGGGCCTGGCGACAACTTGGGCGTAGCTGAGTGGCGCAGATACGGGAGGCGGCTGGTGATATTCAGGAACGACCTCCACGATTTCCTGTTGAATGGCTCGGCGGAGCGGAGGTATAAGTGTGCTTGATGGTGGTTGAGCATGTTGTGGGGAAGCAAAAGCCAGTAAAGAGGCCTGGCTGGCAACTTCCTCACGCACGAACGACTTGATTTTGGCGAGCAAGGTTGCGTAGTCAGGAACTGCTGACAAGGCCGAGAGATCAGCATCACGTGGTGGCAGTTGACGGGTCATCAAGCGCTGGCGCCACAGCTCGTCGTAACTTTGGCATAACGTAATCACTTCTGCCACAGTGCGGGGGTTCTTTGCCAGGAGCATGGTGAAGGCATCGTCGGCGATGCCTTTTAGAACATGCGTGATTTTGTCAGCCTCTGACATGTTCAGGTCGACTTACTTGCACAAGTCAAGGATGTCCTCGATGTAACTTGTGAAGGACTCGCCGGTCTGCTGGGCTCGTTCAGGTAAACGCTGTTCGCCTTGCAGCTTACGAACGACCGGACGGCCGAACACGTCGAGGACAGCGGTTTAAAAGCGGACCAAGTCGGGAAATCAGATGCGTGGTTGTTGTACCACATGCCGGCCACACCCGCGAGGTAGAAAAACAGGTTCCTGAGTTTACCTGCCTCGTCCCAATGGTTGGGGATGCTCACGCATTCGTACATGGCCAGCCAGTCCTCGACGTCGGTGCCATCCGCGCTGGTGAATACAGGAGGGCTGCGGATGCGGGGGACACCGTGACATGGCGTCGGCGCAGAAGGAAGCGTTTGCTGGGCGCCGTCTTGGTGCATGGTTGAAGGCACGGTCTAGGATCGAAGCTCCAAGGGCATCGGATGCGGACCGAAGGTGTTTGAAGGCAAAGCACTCTCAGCACTCTCACCAAATTGATAAGATGTTTATTGGCGGACACTCCACGATGATTCACGACAGTGACAGTCAGTGATGATGATGATGATGATGATAATGATGATAAGCCTTCAGCTTTGCTTGCACTCGCCCACAAAAGGGGATTGGCCAAGAACCTGGCGGCAGGATCATCAAGTATGCTAAGTCAGGCATTCAGGTAGTCTCGTAGCCGTAAATAATAACGATAGACTGACAAGGTAATCTTTTTGTTGCTGTTATGTACTCACACACGGCAGAGTAAACCTCCCTGTGGCTATAACCTGATGAAATCCCTCTGAAGGATAAAATTACTTCCACGGTCATTTTTAAACCTAGCTTCCCAATTGGTTCGACCAGGTATCTTTTCCTTTGATAAGAATATTGTTGACAGGATAAAATGAAATGATCTATTGATTCTGATTCCTTGCAAAAGAGACATAACGGAGATGCTGTTAGTCCAGCTTTTTGTAGGTAGTGATTAAGATGCGGAATTTGGCATCGTAATCCGGTGATTGTAATTTCTAACTGCCGAGATACACACCACTGTTTGTTCCAGCGAAATCTTAGATGTACGAATTGATTGATTGATTTGTGGGGTTTAACGTCCCAAAACCACCATATGATTATGATAGACGCCGTAGTGGAGGGCGCCGGAAATTTTGACCACCTCGGGTTCTTTAACGTGCACCCAAACCTGAGCACACGAGCCTACAATATTTCCGCCTCCATCGGAAATGCAGCCGCCGCAGCCGGGATTCGAACCCGCGACCTGCGGTTCAGCAGCCGAGTACCTTAGCCACGAGACCACCACGGCGGGGCATTAGATGTACGAAGTCTCTGACTTTATCCAATGATAATTTTTAATTTCCTTGTGCAACAAGCATTTGTATATCTGAGTGTTGTTACGTAGGCGAAATAAGGTAAAATAGGTAAGAGTGGTCCACTTATAGTTGCTTTGGCTAACGAGTCTGCCATTTCATTGGGATAAATCCCGCAGTGGCAAGGTAGCCATAGCAAGTGAAAATTTTCAGGTTTCCTTGTAATAAACTGCTAATCATACTCAATAATGTCAATTTGTTTGCTGTAGATAGTGCAGTGCATACTGAGTGAGAATCGGTAAGTAATGACCGCTTCTGATTCGCTTGCAGGAAGTTTTCGACGCGCTAGAAATATAGCAAACAATTCAGCGATGAATATAGGCGTGTAATCTGGTAATAGAACTGAAAAAGACCAGTCGAGAGAAGTACAGAAGATGCCTACTCCAGCCTTTTCTTTCAATACGGATGCATCCGTCGCAATAATGTTATTTATGGACAGATGAGTCAAGTAATCTTGTAACCGATTATTTAAATATCGAAGGGGCAGTTGTTTCGCATTAGAGAGGAAAATATCATCAAATTTATTTCAAGTTTTGAATTAGGCATCTTAGTTATAGAAATCTGATAAATATTTACATTGACAGGCTCTAGCAGCGCTTGGACGAGCCTAATCTGAGGGGTGTGTAGTCTAGACCATTGTGTTCCGAAGAATGCGGTTGGTTCTTGAATAAAACCGTAACACGCTTGTCGCAGAGGCGAATTGTATATTTTGAAGAAAGTTTGAACTGTAAGTATTCTAAACCGATTTAACAAAGGGGGAAGACGCGCTTCCTCATACAAAACATTATTTGCCAAAAATATGGAGAGTCCAAGACACAAGCGCAAAGCTTCTCTTTCTAACTGTCTCATCTTGTAAGCCGCGCTGCCTGAAGATAATACGCACTCGAATTTCATATTAGGCCGCACATACATCTTGTAAATTATTATCAATGAACTCCTTCGCAATCCTATTTTTCTGTTTCCCAATTTGCGTAACCACCCCAAGGCACGTGATGCTTTACAGCCAACCTCGTCTATATGATTTTTTCATTTTAGCGTCCTAATATATACAATGCCTAGGTATTTCAGGAAATCGACCTGGGGAATGAGCTCGGTATGATACATCAGGGAAATGTTGACACGATCCTTAAAAGAGAATGGCAGAAGTGCACTTTTGTTGACGTTCAAAGACATATGGATATTGTGAAGCCATCCTTCTAGCATGTTCATGTAATTCTGTAATGCCTGATACAATGGGTGCAGATCACCGTTTGCTGCGAAAAAAGTAATATCATCTGCATACACGTAAATTTGGATATCCTGATGAGTTGGAATGGAACTTAGTAATATGTTGAATAACAGATGGGATAGTACTGAGCCCTGAGGTACACCTCGTGTTTGCTTATGTCTTTTAGAAGAGCATCCGTTCAAGAAGCAAAAAAATTCTCTGTCTTTCAGAAACTCTGTAATCGACGCTGTTATATATTTTGGAAAACGATAGTCTTGCATCTGCTGGATTGGGATAGGATACTCCACTTTGTCGCACGCTTTAGCTAAGTCTAGAGTGACTAGTGCACAGTATTAGCGGTGATGCCGAGCCAGCTGTATGTGACTTTCCAAATCCACATGTGCACACCAAATGGAGTATTCCGATCTAAAGCCGATTTGTCTGGGGTTTAGTATTGTATGTTCATTGATGCAATTTATTATACGGGCACTTTAGACTGTCTCTACAAGCTTGACCAGGTTAGACGTCAATGAAATAGGTCTTTTGTTGTCCAAATAAACTCCATTCCCTGTTTCTTAAGTATCAGAAGTATTTTGGAAAGCTTCCAATCTGCCTGAATCCAAGAATTTTTCAGTGAATAATTTACTATATTACGGATTTAATGTGGGGATATATTTTATAGCACTTTTATCATTGTAGAGTTCACCCCATCAGGTCCAGGAGCAGCGGGCGGTGAGCTCTTCATCACATCCGCCAGTTCAGCTAAAGATACGTCCTCGAATTCACAATCCACCCTTTATTTCACCATGGGCTTTGGCATATTTGCCGTAAACCTGGTTTACAAGCCTTTAGCAATATTGTACAAAAAATTAGAGAGTTTGCGAGGAGACATGATGGTGGAATGAATGCTTTCTGCCCGTGGAATCTGTTTTCTCGCACGCAAAAAACCTTAAAAGCATTTCTTAATTTTAGACTTAGACAGATAATTAAATTTATTCATATCACAGTCTTCTCTTGCTCTGCGCACTAGCCGCTTCAAATCAGCGGACATGAATTTATAATCACTTCAATTTTGGGGGCATCGGTAATAACAGCTTTTTCCCAGCCGCTTTTCGTTTTCTATGTCCTCTGACACATTCTATATTCCACCACAGGCTAAAAGATCCCGCTGTGTTCGAGTTAACAGTAAACGTTGAATTTTTTAATTATCGTTTCAACACTGCACATAGACTCATAGCCCTAAGGTCGTCCTGCATTTCTTCACGAAAAATTAACGAAGATTTTAGGTCTTTTTGTAATTTAGCATAATTTACGAATGAGCCAACTTTCTTTGCGAAACTAAACCTCGAGAACCTAATTTCAAAAGTAATGGGAGGTGGTCGCTGTTTGTAGCACAATCTAATATATTCCACGAGGATATGCTTAAACTGTAGCTGGAGAATGTTAAACCAATAGTCGATTAGAAGTTACCTTTTACAAATGTAACAAGGTATGAGTTCAAGCAGGAAAAGTTATTATCAAGCGTCCATTCCCACAAACGTCTTCCGCATACATCACATTTGAGGCCCCAAGACACATGGCGTGAATTGAAATCACCACACAGTACTATTTCTTTTCTGCATGAAGCTACCATAATATCGAGGCATCTCGTGTCTTGAACTCCTGCAGGAAAAGTACACATTTGCAAAAAGAGAAAGGAGAGCAGTCTGGTGGTATTATGTCTGACACCAGAATTTCGTAATTCGTATCCATACACTAATACGATATCTTGGCTCTGTGACTAAATTTCGTTGAAAGCCAGACCACCACTTTACTCGGCCGATCCAGCCGGAATTAATCGATAATTTTTCAAGTAAAATTTTTTTACTGTTAGCAAGCCAGGTTTCCTAAATGGCAATTAGGTCGGGAGAAATTTGCGAAGAAATTTATTGTAAATCTGTAGTTGCCGGTCAAATAAAACGGCAATTTCACTGCATAATTTTCAGGGAACCTATTTTGATGCTATACTAGTAGAAGAAACCGCCTAATCCAGAATATCTTTTTTTGAAGAAATCATTTTTTTCGAAATGTTCTCAAAGAAGTCTTTCTTTGACAAATATTTCTTGGATTTTGGGTTCTGAGAAGACTTTTTAGAAGGGGGAGATTTGTTACGTTTCAAAGTTCGTTGAGATTCTGTGTTCATATCCGTAAAGTCTCCTGAATCATCTGTCACAAGTTCTGACTGAGCCCGAACTCTATTTTTAGAAGGTCCTGCTTTCGGAGAGAGAGATCTATGATTAACTGTCAGGTTTTCTTCCTTTGTACCCCTTGAAATCAACAGAGCCTGCGAGTCCCAATTTTGCACAGAAACTGTACCAATGATTCGTGTCAGCTGTTGTGTTATCATATCAGCCAAGGCTTCAAAAAGAATAGATGCCAGACGCTGCATGCTTTTTCAGTAGACTTTTCAATAGCCTCAGTTATCGACTTTGCGAGCGATGCATCCATTGCTGCTGTGTGCCGGGATGTTATGCCTGCGTAATCTTTCAATCTTTCATGTATTTATGCTACCGCCTCCACCCTAGAGCAACGCCTGCGTTCTATGATTTCTAGAACACCCATTTCTCTTTCTTTTGCACCACATTCAGCAGAGTCTGCAGGGTACGCTTCATTACACAAGCAGCACTTCTGGTCATCAGACTTGCAATTGCGGCTGTCGTGACTCTCCGCACAGACGACATCTAGCCTGTGATCTGCATCCTTTCATGCGGTGGCCGAATCGCCAACATTTTGAGCACTGCAAAGGTTTCGGGGAAAGTGGCTCTACTTTGTAGATTAGTGGCCAAGCCTTAATTTCTGTTGGTCTGACTCTTCCTGCAAAAGTTACTATAGCTGACTCAGTAGGCGATTTTGTTTTATCAGTCGTTCGGGTGCATCAATAGACTGAAACTGCCCCAGCTACAGCAAATAAGTCCAGAATTTCTTGAGGTGTCAGACTCATATACACCCCATGAACCATGCCCTTCGTACATCCAAGATGAGCTGGAATAAACGGGCTCACCGACTGTGCAGCAAATTCAGAGCAATTCAGAAGCTATCGGACGCAATCATGATCTGCAGAGCAGCACATGATACCCCCTCGGCCGAACTGGTGGACCTCAGTAATCTTCTGGAAAAGTGACGAGGATTTCTGAAGCTCCATTTGTATCACCTTCGGATTCTTCATTGGAATGAAACCCTCATTTGTGGCAACTAGAGCCACAGGGACGTAGTTATCTCCACTGCGTAGCAAGGTATTAAGTGGCCAATCCTTGACCGGTAGTGAGGCCAGCCAAAGGGAGGACCCTTGGCCAGGTGATGAAAAAGACATCAGAATATTCTGACTTGCCTAATCTCCTAAGGGCTGCAACAGCGTTTCAGTTGAGAGAAACTTACAAGGAATACGAGTAATGAAAAGCAAAGCAAATCTTAGCTAAAAGGATCCTGCCGCTCGACGTTGAGCCGATCTCCGATAAGCCACGTAGCTGCAGTGAATTTCCTAGTTAATGCGGGTACTGACTCTCTGCGCGAGTTGCTCTTCTTCTGAAAAGGGCGCCCCACTGTGATGATGATGTGTGGTGCTTTGTGGCGCAAGGGACAATTGATGGCCAAAGAGCGCCATTTCGATGAGTAGAGAGAAGACAATGATATGTCGCGTGGCTGTATAGGGGCCTTAAAATTCCTCGCGATAATGCGGGTAAAAACATAAGTATTAAGATCATGACAGTGGCGTGATATGCATAATAAAAGGGGTGACAAAGATTTTGAAAATAAAAACATGTAAAAATATTTGGCACTAGTACGCGTGCCTCATCAGCGCCCTTGTGTCCAAGGGCTGCGAGGCAAGTGCTTTTAAATGTAATCACTGCAGCACCAACCTCTCTTGAGAGGTCACGCTACGCAATGCCTGGGTATAATACATAGTAAAAATTGACATCTCTTAAAAAAGCTAACAATGATTTATGGGTGAAAAGTGGTTCCCTACCGACAAACATTGCGGGGTGTAATGGTATATGTTGTCGGTAGGGTAATGGAAAGTGTTGTCTTCTTAGAGTGTCTAACTGTTTACATTGGATTAAAACATGAAGAACTGTCAATGCCTCACCACAATTGTCACACAGTGGTGGATCACC
This sequence comes from Rhipicephalus microplus, assembly GCF_013339725.1. Classification (NCBI taxonomy): domain Eukaryota; kingdom Metazoa; phylum Arthropoda; class Arachnida; order Ixodida; family Ixodidae; genus Rhipicephalus; species Rhipicephalus microplus. Next base: position 17,065,578 of record NC_051174.1, read on the forward strand.
ACCGGACAAAAGATGTGTGTGTGTCGTGTATGTGTGTCCTATCCTGAGTCTTGTTAGTGTTACCTCTGTTAGACGAGATTTTGATACTGGTGGCCAATGACCAAGGTGTGGCTTAATAACGTGTAGTTTGTTTTGTGTGTGTTTATCCCACTTGCTCTGCCAGTAGTCCCTGAGGTTTCGTTTCAGAGACGGCTTCAGGTCAAGGACCGGGATTGATATGGGTGTAGGGGCAGTGGTTTTGTGGATGGATGCAGCGAGCTGATCCGCCCTCACTTTGCCTTGGATCTCACGGTGCCCTGGCACCAAGCACACTACAACATGTTGGTTGAGTGTGTAGAGTGCGCAAAAAATGGAGTAAAGTGAGACAAGGACAGGTTTTTTTTTGTTTTTTAAGACTGTGCAGAGCTGTTACCACACTGAGGGAGTCTGTATAAATTATTGCTTTTTGTATTTGTAATTGTTTGATGTGTTTCGCTGCCACAAGTATCGCATAAGCTTCCGCTGTGAAGATACTTGTGCCTGGATGTAGAGGGCCAGCATCTGAAAAGGAAGGGCCAACAGCAGCATAGGACACAGAGGAGTTGGACTTAGAGGCATCTGTAAAGAACTCAGGGCATGTGTATTTGTGTTGAAGTTCCAGGAAATATGTTCGGATATGGACAATAGGCGCATGTTTTGTAACTTCTAGAAAAGACACATCGCAGTCTATAGTCTGCTATTGCCACGGTGGCGGGTATGCTACAGGAGCCATTCAACTGTGTTCAAGTGAGACTCCAGTTTCCTCAGCTAGACTCTTCAGGCGAACTGAGAAGGGCTGCCTCATCGAAGGCCTGCTTTGAAACAGAGTTGAGCTTGACAAATCATTATTGTAGAGTATAAGGGGTGCTTCTTGTCTGCTTTCACCTTATGGAAATAAACAAAGCACATGTATGTTCTCTGCAGATGAAGCGACCACTCATTTGACTCAACATAAAGGCTCTCTACGGGGCTGGTGCGAAAAGCACCTGTAGAAAGGCGGATGCCCAAATGGTGCACGGGGTGCAGCATCTTCAAGGCACTTTGAGTAGCAGACTGATAGACAATGGCGCCATAATCTAAGCGGGTGCGAATGAGGCTTCTATACAGGTTCATGAGGCATTGCCTGTCACTACCCCACGTAGTACGTGACAACACTTTTAAAAGACTCATGGCTTTTAAACATTTTGTTTTTAAATACTTGATGTGTGGTACGAATGTCAACTTGTTGTCCAAGATTAAGCCTAAGAATTTATGCTCCGCATTGACAGACAGACGTTGACCGTTCAGTTCAATGTCAGGTTCTGAGTGCACGCCTCTCTTTCGGGAGAACAAGACACACGTGCTTTTTTCTGGGTTCAGCTGGAATCCGTTTTCTTCTGCCCATTTGGAGAGCTTGTTTAAACCTAACTGAACCTGCCACTTACACATTGCTAGGTTGCATGACTTAAAGCCAAGCTGGACGTCATCGACATATATGGAATAGAACATGTTGCGGGGGATGGACAGGTGCAAGGAATTCATTTTAATAATAAAAAGTGTACAACTAAGTACACCAGCTTGCGGTACTCCCGTTTCTTGCACAAATGTTTGGGAGAGAGTACTGCCCACACGGACGCGAAATTTCCGATTGGACAAGTAACTCTCGATTATGGAAAGGATTCTACCGCGCACACCCAGGTGAGACAAGTCTCTTAATATCCCAAAACGCCATGTTGTGTCGTAAGCCTTCTTGATATCGAGAAACACCGAGAGGAAGTATTGTTTGTGGACAAAAGCGTCTCGGATCTGTGCCTCGATACGCACCAAATGGTCGGTGGTGGATCTACCCTCTCGAAACCCACACTGGAACTGGTCGAGCAGATTGTGTGTTTCAAGGAAATGTAAAAGTCGGCGGTTTATCATTTTTTCAAAAAAGTTTAGAAAGGCAGCTGGTTAGTGCAATGGGCCTATGACTTGAAACTGAGAAAGGGTCCTTGCCCTGTTTCAAAATAGGGATAACAATAGCCTCCTTCCAGAAAGCAGGGATGGTGCCAGAAAGCTAGGTAGCATTGTATAGAGAGAGTAAAGTTTTTCGCGTTTTAGGCGGCAGGTTTTTCAACATTTCATACGTGACACGGTCGTAGCCTGGTGCAGAATTACTGCTAGAGTTTAGTGATGTTTGTAGCTCAGCTAAGTTGAAAGGTTGGTTGTATGCCTCGTGTTTTGTGCACTTATATTCTAGTTTCTGTTTTTCTATCCTTGCTTTATATCTTTGGAAAACTACAGTATAGTGGGCCGAGCTAGACACTTGCTCGTAGTGTGCACCGAGGAAGTTCGCCTGATCTTCCAGGCTGTCACCCTGTGTGTTTACGAGTGGGAGTGAGTGTACTTGTCTTCCTGCTACCCTACGAACCATGTCCCAGACTTTAGCCTCTTGTGTATATGAGTTTATCCCTGATAAAAACTTGTGCCAGCTTTCTCTTCTGGCCTGCCGACGCGTTCTCCTGCCTCGAGATTTTATTTTCTTAAATCTCTCAAGGTTTTCTGCTGTCGGCGAGTTGCGCAGCAACCTCCATGCCCTGTTCTGTTCCTTTCGCGCATTCTGACACTCAGTGTTCCACCACGGGACGTGTCGTTTGCCGGGCAGTCCAGATGTTTGTGGAATGCACTTTGCTGCTGCGTCAGTAAGAAAAGCTGTGAAGTACTGCACAGCTTCATCTATGCTTAATCCGCATATGTTGGTCCAACTTAAGTGTGTAATCTTTTGAAATTGTTCCCAGTCGGCTTTGTTCACCAGCCATTTGGGAACATGTGGAGGACATTCATATGTTATTGGTGTACTTAAAACTGAAGGAAAATGGTCACTTCCGTATGGATTATTTATGACTTTCCACTGAAGTAATGGTAGAAGTGAAGGAGATGCGATACTGAGGTCTATGGAGGAGTAAGTATTTTTCGCAAGGTTATAATATGGTGCCTCTTTTCTATGCAACAGACAAGCACCTGATGAAAAGAGGAACTGTTCAATGAGACGACCTCGTGCATCACATCGACAGTCACCCCATAAACCACTGTGCGCATTCAGGTCCCCTAGAACCAAATAAGGTTCTGGTAACTCATCTATTAAAGACTGGAAATCATGTTTTTCCAGGCGGTGTTGCGGCGGTATGTATAGAGAGCAGATGGTGACGAGCTTATTCAATAGAACTGCTCGAACATCCACTGCCTCTAGGGATGTTAGTAGTGGTAGATGACTGCATGCTACTCCTCGATTAACTATAATGGCTACACCACCAGATGACGCCACAGCATTATCTCTGTCCTTTCGGAAGACAACGTATTGACACAAAAAATTTGTATTCTTGGATTTTAAGTGTGTTTCCTGTACACACAGCACTTTTGGAGAATGTTTGTGTAGAAGTTCTTGGACATCGTCGATGTTTCGAAGTAGTCCTCTGACGTTCCATTGTATAATTTGTGTCTCCATTATGGGAGTAAAGAAGTGCTGTGTGTACAAAATGAGTGTGGCTGGTGTCTAAAGAGAGAAGTGACTTATCTTACAGAGCCTTTAGAAGGCCCTGTAATTACCGTTTTGTCTTTTTTAGAGCGGTCGAGGGAACCCCGCCGCTCCTTTGGCGCAGTCTGCGCCGGTGCAGTTGATGTGTCCATCGCCTCAGGAGAGACGACAGATAATGTTTTCGTTCTAGGCTTCGTCGTGACAGACGGAGCCTTAAACCCCACCGGGCTGGAGGTCGAGGGGACCTCTTTAGTTTGTGTAGCGCCCTGGCTGCTGCCAAGGTTCACAGGGGCCTTCGGTGGGGCTGTATTCAAGGAGGGTGGGGCAGCCGAGGCTGCTCCCACCATGGGGGCTTGTGGCGTTTGCCTCGGCACGCTGGGCGTGGTCCAAGGCATTGCCGAAAACCGAAGTGGTGCTGGCCCCCCTCGCACCACTTCGGCATACGACGTGTTCCCAGCAAAATGCGGGGAAACGCGCTGCCGCGCTTCACGGAAGCTTATGTTCAATTTAAACTTTGTATTAATAATTTCTTTTTCCATTTTCCAGGCCACGCATGACCTGGAATATGCAGGATGGTCACCCTCACAGTTTGGACAGTGGACTTGTAGCTGACAGTCATCGTTAGCAGTATGACCTATGGTGCCGCATTTCGCGCAAGTAAGCTGTCCTCAGCAGCTCTGGGAGCCGTGCCCGAACCTCGGACACTTAAAGCAGCGCCGCGGGTTAGGTATGTATGGTCTGACTGGCAGTTTAAGATATCCTGTTGCTATTTCAGAGGGGAGAGTGCTAGATGCGAAAGTGACTATGATGTGCTTCGTTGGGATTTCCTTATTTTTTCTTCTTATTTTGATACGCAGCACCTGAATGACGTTTTCCTCTTTCCAGCCTGTTAGAAGTTCATCATCAGAGAGGTCCATCAGGTCTCCATCTGATACAACACCCTTCACTGTGTTCATGGTTCGATGCGGTGTGATTGTGATAGGCTGATCCCCAAATGCTGTGAGTTTATGTAGTATCTGGTACTGTGCGTTGTCTTTTAATTCAAGTAACAGGTCACCACTGGCAGTCTTTGTGGCCTTGTAGCCTGCGCCCAGCGTTTCTATGAGACATTTGGACACAAGGAAAGGTGAAATACTTCTAGCTTCTTTTTCTGTACTTTCACAGTGAATTATGTGGTATTTGAGGAAGTTATCTTTTTTGTTTGAAGCAAATTCAAAAATTGCATCGGTGCGCCACCTCTTGGAGGGGCGATTAGTTGTAAGAGGGCTAGGGGTTCCCATAAATTTGATAGCTTATTCGGCGGCCATGCCAGCCACCCACCACCGAGCCCAACAAGGGGACGCTGCGAGACGCGAAGGAGGCGCAGGCGCCAGCCGTACATGGCCGCTATAACCTAATATATCTACCCAAGGTTGGATATTTACACTAGGTTAACCCTTGCCGCCAGGAAAAATTGGAAGTAAAATGAAGTGAGGAGAAGACAGGAAAGATGTAAAGTGAGAACAAAAGACGAAGATGTAGGGAGAGAGAGATGGGAAAAAGCGACTGCCGATTTCCCCTGGGTGGGTCAGCCCAGGGGTGCCGTGTACGTGAAGCCGGGGCCAAAGGGGTGTGTTGCCTCTGCCGGGGGGCCTTAAAAGTCCAATCACCCAGCGTCGGCTCAACCCCCAGGATCCCCTTTTCCCCGGACACGGCAAAGCCACGCACGGCTAGGCGTGGGAGGGAGTCAAAACTCCCCCGTTAGCTCGGGTCCGTGGTGTCGCTACACACCAAACGCCTCCTTGCGCAGGCGCCCCTGCGGGCGGCGACCCACTGTTCAAAGGCTTTACACACACAATATATATATATATATATATATATATATATATATATATATATATATATATATATATATATATATATATATATATAATGAGATATAACAGACAGTAATGCCAAGGAATGTACAGGGGAAGTTATTAACATTAATGGAATGTAAATAGGAAGAAAGAAAAGTGGATGAAAAAATTACGAACTGTAAGCAGGAATCGAACCTACGACCTTCGAATTACGCGTTCGATGCTCGAAGGTCGTAGGTTCGATTCCTGCTTACAGTTGGTAATTTTTTCATCCACTTTTCTTTCTTCCTATTTACATTCCATTAATGTTAATAACTTCCCCTGTACATTCCTTGGCATTACTGTCTGTTATATCTCATTATTATTGTGTTAAAAACACGGAAAAACGAGCCCTTAGGTATACACTTCTTTCCCTTATATATATATATATATATATATATATATATATATATCTGACACAATGACACAATCAATATTAACGAGATCTAAGAGACAATAATGCCAAGGAATTTATATGGGAAGTTATAGGAACCAACAATGTACTGTATATAAGAAAAAAGAAAAGTGGGTGGAAAAATAATTTGCCATGAGCAGGAATCAAACCTACGACCTTCGAATTCGAAGGTTGTTTTCTGCTCACAGCAAGTTATTATTTCACCCACTTTTCCTTCTTATTTACATTACATTGGTTCTTATAACTTCCCCTATACATTCATTGGTATTATTGTCTGTTACGTCTCAATAATATTGTGTCAAAATATGGAAAAACAAACACTTAGGCATACACTTCTTTCCCCTTATATATATATCTATCTATCTAATCTATATATATATATATATATATATATATATATATATATATATATATATATATATATATATATATATATATATATATATATATATATGTGTGTGTGTGTGTGTGTGTGTGTGTGTGTGTGTGTGTGTGTGTGCGTGTGTGTGTGCGCGATGTATGAAGGCATGGCAGGAGAAGCCGAGGGAGAGGAAGTGCTTAAGAAAATAAACATGGCGTATTAGGCGTATTAGCCGATTATCTAGCTCACCTGAAGATAAGCAATATCATTGCGACTGATGCATCTGTATCAGAAGAACAGGTGGGGGTTGGCATCTTCTCTCCTTCTTTTGACTGGTACTTTTCAATTTGACTCCCAGATTATACTCCTGTATTATTGCGGAATTATCGGCTGCTGTTCTTGCTCCACGCAAATTGCCCTCTAGCGAATTATCAGCAGTGATCATTACAGATTCGTTATCAGTATGTATTGCACTTTCTGCGGCGACAAATGCAGAGCTGATGAATACGTTTCGTCAGTTAATACCGAAAAACATAAAAAAACTTCATTTGCTCTAAGTACCAGGCCACCGTCGATTATATTTGAACGAAATGGCGGACTCTTTAGCAGCAGTATCTCTGAGTGGGCCCACCATCCCAGTTTTGCCAGATACGGCTTACGTGACAGCGCAAAGGTTCCGAAATGCTTGTTTGCAGTTTGAAATAAATAATTTGGATAAATTCAAAGATTTCGAGCATTTAAGGTATTGCTGGAATAAACAGTGGTGTGTATCTCGCCAGTTAAAATTCACTTATACCAGATTGCGCTGTACAGTCGCAGAACTAAATTATTACCTTAACAAAGCTAGAGACAAGGCATCACCACAGTGCATTTTTTGCAACGAAATTGAAACAATTGAACATTTCTATTTATTGTGTCGTCGTTACATTAATTCGAGAAAATATTTTTTGTAGCCTCATTACAGAAGTTAGAAAAACAAGTAAATATACCAGTATGTTTATCACTTGGTGGCACTTCATTTGTTTACTGCCACAGGAATATATGCTTCACTGTGTTTGAATACATCAATGCAACTAAACGATTACCTTGCTTGTGAACCCTAACCTTTTCATATATTTAGTTTATAATTCGTAGCTATGTCTGTCAGGAACAAGACAGTTGAACCACTTGCTCAGCACCCGTTTTTTTATTGGCAGTTTTGTCGCTTAATTATTTTCTCAGATTGACTTCAGTTTCATTTAAGTATCCTGCCGCACAGTTCTTGGCCCATTACCCTCTGTGGGCGAGCGCCATACATCTGAGGTACTCAGCATCAGCATCAGCGTATGAGCCAGGCCACTTCTCCCATTCATCAGAGCGTCACATGAGTGGACAGGATGAAGACCTGGCAGTCACTTCTTCAACCAGCCATCATCATCGAACCCCTCAGCAAGACGCAGTGACCGAAGGTGGACCACACAAGTGCATCTGAACTCTACACCATGACCAGCATCATGACAGTACCATCATTTGACCTTGACATCCCCACGTACACCGGATCAGCGGACGATGGACCCGTACAGGACTGCTTCAACCTATTTGAGCTTTGCACCGCCACTGCATCCTGGTCGGAACGGGAGATGATCACGAAATTCACTGACTACATCTCCGGTGAGGCACTTAAATTCTACCTCATACACATATTTCAAAATGACGAGTCGGAAAAAGATTAAGGAAGAAATGACAATCCAATTTCAATATCACAATGACGACTATGACGAAGACTCGCCTATAACCAACCATCCACAGACAATCGCACTCAGTTGTCAATTTCACAAGCAATATTCAAGCTTACGAACGCCCAGCATGAATCGACCTCTGCCACACCACAAACTAGAACATGAGTACACTGACAGACGAACAAACGTATTTTGGGAAAAACAGAACCATAGAACAGGCCTCCCTTCTGCACGCAAGACAGCATTTCCAAAGCCATTGCTTCAGCATAAGACATTAAACGTTGCTGAACCACTTGATACTCTCCATTCTTCGTCTCACATACGTGGCCCGCCACATGTTTTTACATCACGCGGCTCCCCAGGTGCTTTTAACGCTCACCGTCTGCCTCGTAAGGACACCGTGCTCACAATAGATAAACTATCGACGCATCGGCAAAATATTTAA